>CEMH01202447.1:6486-20936 GCA_001179725.1 Macrocystidia cucumis | reverse complement strand
CCCTCGTCGCCGGAGGTCTGGTGATCAGAGGTATCGGCTGCACTTTTCGGTTTGGTGCGGGGCCGCTTCCTTTTCTTCTTTGTCCCTGTGGGCTTCATCGTACTGGTGCGATTTCCGCCAGCGGCTGCGCTTTCCAACGCTATGCGCTCCCTTAGTTCTTTCTCCTTCTCTAGAAATTCTTCTATGCCCCCGTATTCCTCGTCACTGTCTTCAATGAACTGTGCCGATTTGTATTGTTGTTTCTCTTTCTTTTGTTTCTCTTTGCGTTGCTTCCTTTGTTCGTCAATTTCAGATCCAGCGTCCGATGTCGGCGAAGGTGAACGCCGGCGTTTGCGACGGCGTGATCTTTTACTTAGCAACCGTGAGGCCTTCTTCCCGTCGAGATCGAATGGGGTTTCCAAGAACTGGTCTATCACTTTGAGCGTCCGACCCAGCTCCTCCGGAGTGACCGTGGCAGGAACTAGCCACTCTAATTCAATGCCAGCCCCATCTGAAACAAAAAGAAAACATTAGATTTGTCACAATACGAGGCGAGGCACGAACCCTCTTCGAGAATTGAAAACTTGGAAAGTCTCCAAAGAAGCTTCAAGTGAGGGTTTCGAGTTGCTGCCTCGGCGTGCTCCTCGGTCTCATAAGGAATCACTAAGTTGACCGTAGTTAGTGCTGCCATCGCCACCCAAGCATGATGTCGACTGACGGTGATCTTTAATCTTCTCTATGGCTTCGTTGGAGGGCCCAGCGATTAACTTCCGGGAGGGTTCATCATCACCCTCGTCTTGAGAGCTCGACACTTCCTGGTTGCCGTCAGTCTGCTCGATTATCCTCTGCCGATAAGCCACAACAAACGCCAAAATCTGGCGCCGGGCCGATAATCAGCTGCAGTCAGGTGTCCACATCGCGTTTGTACACACCTGCTTCGTCCACTCGACGAGCGATTTCTGATTATCTTCAACCAGGCAGGCAATCGCAATGCCTACTTGATCGCTCCATGAGTGTCCTTTCTTCACTTCGACATCCTGTGGGAAGCGGGTGTCCTCGACCGTTTTCTGTTCTCGCTTAGCCTTTTCCTCTGGTTGCCAACTGGAGAACTGTTTCCAATTGCCGCGGTTTTTGGGATACAACACCTGTGTGAGAATCGATGAGCCACGACCTCTACACGTTGGAAATATGTTGGTCGGTAATCACACCTCAATTGCCAAAAATGGCTCGTCAGCAAGGGCTTTGAAAAATTGCCGTAGGATGTAATTGATGAGATTCACGAGGTCCTTGTATGGTTGTTCTCGTGGAAATGACTTCTGATCTGCCAAGATCGTTCTGAACAAATCCAAAGTGGAGAGCTACGTAAAAGAAAGTCAAAATGAGTCCGATTACAAAAGTGCCGTCACACGTCAAACTGAGATTACAAACCTTGAAAAATAGGCCTTCCGCTTTCGCTCTGACAGCTTGTCGATGCATCAAACTGACGACGCGTCGCATGTTTTCGGATGATGTGAACTGCTTGTAGCGTGCCAAATACGTCAACAAAGTATGGGTGATTTCAGCGTGTGCAAATTTCTGCAAGTGGAGCAAGATCGGTGTTCAACCATCAACAACAGTGGCGTACGAATGAAATCAGACCGACCATTTCAAATGCCTCGAAGGTGAACATCGTCTCATGAACGACGTCCTCTGTCTGCTCCGGTTCGTCTTCGACGTCTGGTATGACATCTTCACCATCAGCCACTAGTGAAGATAGAAAGACATCAGTGAGAGCCATCAAAAACCAGGGCCGACAGACAGGCCCACCTTTTGCCCCACCCCGCCTCTTCGCTTTCTTTTTGCGTACGTAGACATCACCCCCTTTGTTCTTTCCCCATCTTTCTAGCATTCGCATTAGCGCATAGGAAAGATAAACGCTAGAATCGAGATAAGCCAGTGATTGCGTTCCTTCTTTGTATGAACGCAAGCTTTCGAAAGCAATATCCAGAACTTCCCCGTTGTAGATTAATTGCTGTTGAAGGACATCGGCGGCCTCGTGGAGGACAGGGTCAGCAATTTCCGAAGTCGACATATCGTCAATGAGCAGCAACAACTGCGTCAGGCATTCGATACCAGCCTGGAGTTCTGTCCATAATTTCGGCTGTTGTAAAGCATGACAACATTGAATTGAATATCAGATTGAGCATGCGGCACGGTGAGGCATGCCGAGAAGCTGAACCAACACGCACCTTCTCTTCAACTGCCTCACGCATGCGCTTCAACACCCATACAATCCATGTGCGTTCTGTTACCTCCGCAACGAGCCCAAGACCCCATTTCTCCTTTCCAGAGGCAGACTTCTCTTTGGCACGGGAAGATAGGAAGTATTCAAGGAACCATTTCGTCACGTAGAGCAAACGGAGATTATCTTTCTGCGTAATCTTTGCACGTTCAGACCTGATGTCTTTGAGGACCGCCGCGAGGAAAGCTATTTCGTGTTATGAATTAAGTCCTGGTCAAGTCGCAAAACGAAACAGGAAAAGAAAAGTTTGCGGAGCAGACGTACGATTGAAACAAGCTTCCACAAACTCTGTCGCCATAGTTTGCAAGATGAATTTGGCTTCCATTGTGAGGTTATCGTCGCGTGTCAATTCGTCGACAGTATGTCCCTTTCTCGCTTTGTGACGTTTCGCTATGTCGAGCATAGCGCCCGTCTCCTGCTTGATTGCTTGCTGTCGATGAAGGACAAGCGCCCTTGATTCTATCTGACCGTCTGGTTCCTGGGACGCTCCGCGAATGGCGTCAGTAGTGGTGTTTTTCTTGTTCGGGTTGAGCTTGACAGCGATGGTGGTTCCAAAGCGTGAATGACGGCTGTTCGCTTTTCGTGCGAGATCCTGTCTTGAGCGTGTTTCTGCAGCTAGAAGCCGCTGAAGGTTCTCCGTCGGTTGCTATCGATAAGGTCTCAGCATGGCCAGAAATGGGCGGGTTTGGCCTAAATATCACCTTAGCTTGGTCCGCAGCAAGCGAGGTAGGCTTCACGCCTCGGTATAGGAGGTAAAAAATCTCCAAGACGAGCGTATTCCAGCTGTTCAGAAGTGGGTCTTTCGCGGTATTTGCGGCGATGGTCAACAACAGCTGGAATGTATGCGTCTCAGAAAGCCCTCGGACCAGCTGTGTTTGCAGCTGTGAGAGCTTTGCCTGATCGGCGCTGAGAAGGATGTTGGAGGGAAGGTCCTTGATGAACGCGAGGTTGCGTATCAAGTGAAGGACCACGTTTACTATTTGACCGTCTCGTTCCTTTCGTTCCTTTGGTGGTTTTGAGAGAGGCGGTAGCATGATGCCAAAGAGCGCCTGTAGGACGCCAGGTTTTAGAAGGGCGGCCTTGTAGTACAAGTGACTTTGAAGAAGTGTTGTGTAATCCGAGCCTTTGTCAAGGAGTTCGTCTAACTCCTTGAGTTCCTCTGCCATATCAATAGGCCAAGTCATCGCGGTTATAAGATCTGCGCAGGCTATCGCCCTCTTGTCCTCGACCAATCCCGCGCCAGCAGTCGCCATCAGGATAGGGATGAGGTCGTTGGGGAGCACGCGTGTCTCCCAGAAGATCCGGGCGACAGTCCGTTCATCGTCTGTGTCGTCTTTCCTCCATAATTTCTTCAAATCCTTCAAACAACCTCCAACCTCGTCACCAAGCCTATACACTCCGCTTTCGTATCCTCCGAGGGCGTCGACAACTCGAGTGATAACGGGTTCCAAGATAGCCCTGCGGTCAGGCTCTCTATATTCATCCTCTTGATCCTCGGCAGCTTCCTCTCCGGAGGAAATCTCAATAACTTCGTCTTCGTCCATGGAACGCGTTGTAGGAATCGTGGTGAGAAAATTCAAGCACTTGCTGAGTCACATTCACGCCTGGTCACGGAATCACATGTGCGTGACGTGGTCGCAAACTCATCGGCGGACATACACACGGTCAGCCATTGATTAACCGTGTATTGAAGATTCAAGGTAAGACTACATCGTTTCGCACTTAAGGATCGATACAGCACGGAAGCCCGCATCTTTTCTCCCAAGATCACGGCGCGGAGCCGACAGGTTATCGACTGGGTTGAGAGTGCCAAATGGTCTTATGGTACTCAAAAGCCTCATTACTCCCACCACAGGAGTGCTGATTCAACTTGATGACATCAAAAAATACTCAGCGCACGGGCATTTCTCCATTCCGACAACATGAGATTGCCGTTGACCCGCAATGCCATCTTGGGCTCACCCTCTTGCACTTTACCGAACGGCCGCACATTCAAGTGTCTTCGAAACGGCGCAACCCTGACGGGCTGGAAATAAAAGAAAGTGACCGAGGCCGACCGTCTGATACGCAAAACGCGGAAAACTAAGAGCGTGGTGTGGTCAAGGGGGCGATAAGAGCTAGGTGTTGATGGTGTTTCGGTCTTAGAATAGTTCTGATTTTTTTGAATGCTCGGAAGCGCTTGCGTGGATCGAACGCCTGGCGCGGCAGCAGATTTCTTCAAGCCTGTTCGTTCACTGTCTTGACCAGCTTCGCCGGTTTCTTCGCGCGACCGTCCCTGAAGGCTTCCACTTTCCGCGGTGTTTCCTGAATGAGGTCAAGTGTTTTCCTAGGTTTCAAACCAACAACCGAGCCCTCATGCGCAGCGATTTCTGCGGCGATTGATGGATCATCGAAGACCACAAGGAGGTATAACTGCCACCTCTCGATACCGAGCCACCTCTGGGTTCAGTGCTTCGTTCGCCCCGACACCGCCGGGTGAAAAAAAGTGGAGTAACATCTTTGGGATAAAATTGGACTGGAATGCTGTTCTCTAGGCGGGTTTGTTACGCCCACCATGAGATGAATGTACATCGAATGAACATGAAACCACATGAAAGAAGTTCAGAACGCTCTGAGAATGTATGCCGCTTTGTTCCAAATTTATGACCACCCCTGATGGCGTCACCTGCTACCAGGTTCGTTCAACATTCACAGAGGGAGACGAACGCTTGGTGTAGGATCGTGGCGGGGTGGCGGCGCCGCGCTCTCAGTTGCGATGTGGACGCGCTTCCTTGTCCGTTGCTGCCGTACAGGTAGCAACATGTTCAATCTAACACTTTGGTACAGGTCGTCGTTGTGTTGTGATATTGGGCGCAACGGCGAATGTCGCCTGTCCTTCGCATAGTTGTTCATCGCCCAGATAAGACAGCAATCGAGTCACAGCGAACTCCAGAAATATCGTATGCTGGAGTACTCTTTGAGCGCTGCAGCTCAAAATTAGGTGGAAGTTTTTCGATCTGCATGCCTCGATGCAGGCGTTTCCCTTCGGACACGAGCAGCTGCGAAAAGGGGACTAGCCACTGCGACCCGCTCCGCCTCCCTTATTGCGCTCACTGCACTCGCACCATATAGGCCCAATGCTTGTTCACAATGGAAACTTTCAATTTTTTTACCGGCGCGAAGTAACCGTCCGTGAATTGAACGCGTCGAGATCGACGTGGCACGTGCGTGGGAATTCGCTCACACTTTTTTGCCAATTTTGTCATTTTTGATTCCATAAATATGCAAGACGGTCGTGAACGTTGAGCCCAATGACTGCGTCACCTCTTTATCAATGGACCCCGCCACCTCACAAACGTGCGTCTGCAGTTGCCGAATGTTTGCTTCACCTCTCTGATCTAAAACCATACAATCATACAGACTTGAGACTGTGGAAGCATTCCTTGCCTCGCAACAAAAATTGTTTGAAAAAACGAAGGAAGACATCCAACGGCTGACACAGCTGAGGTTACATGTTGGGCAACGCAAATTACCTTTATCCGACCTCTGGAAACAGGTTGGTGCTTTGCAATAGATCTGACCGCTCTCCGGCTTGATCACAAAAAAGCTTGAATCCCCAGGGTATCGTCTGAGCGACGCTGTCTCGCTTCACAGCGGCCCCCCTTGCGACATCCATTGGAAAGCGTTTGATAAATGCGGTATGGAACCACCCGTCACGTTCAACAAATGCTGATTAGCGAACGAATCGGCCAGACACTGAGCCACTTCAACTGTTGGCTCTTAACATCCAAACGGTCAGGTCCCAACGGGCGGACCCTTCGTCGAAACAATGCTCTGAACTTTCCCCGCTCCAAGCTTTTGTCAAGCAAGCGCGCAAGGAAATTATAGATCCCATTCTGCCAAAGTACGAATGCATTCTATCCGATATAGAAGATGAGGTCGAGATGGATCCGGTCGACTTGAAGCGAGAACAAGAGCGAGAGAAAATTCGGGACTTGAAAAGACGTCAGTTTCAATCCGCGGGATTCAGTCTATCCACCAGACATCCGGCAAGAATCTTTATCCGCAAGGACATTGAAGACGAAAGCGGCGAAGTGGATATTTCATTCCACGATGATCCCCAGGAAGAGCCGAAATGCACGGATCGTCCCATTACAACCGTCTCACCCGAGACCACACCCCAATCTCCCACACCGGCAATCGTTAGCAACATTAAACCCGCACGACTTCGCCGTCCAACTGTAAAGGCACAACGTCCAACCCCTAGCACGTCCAAACCCCGCAAGAAGGCTGTCTCAATCACTCTCACATGTTCCAGTGACACGCATGATCTCGATCAACCGCGACCCCCTCAAACGCAATCGAGCCTTGGGAAACGTTCCCGAGACGGGCCAAAAACGGAGACATACAAACAAGCATGGTCAGACTCTGAACAGCATCTGTTAGAGCGGCTACTCGAAGAGATACCGGATGGAGAGAAGAACCGGTACAGATCAATCACTCTCTCTCCATTTTCTCACCAACTTATATGTTGCTACAGGTGGCTAAAGATTTCACGCGCAATGGACGGACGGCGAACTGCGAGGCAGGTAGCGAGTCGGGTGCAAAAGTATTTCGAGAAACTTAAAAAGTTTGGAATCGAAAGTCGGTAATAATCATTATATAATATACATAAATATTACCTAATTGATCTATCCTCACGTGAGTCTTCGCAACCACGCGACCAAGATTCGCTGGACGCTGTTTCCTGTCACTTGCATCGCGCGCCAGCACACTTTGTTGTCCCTCTCCATTCACTTTGTTACATCATAATGGCTGGTCAATTCGACCCCAATACTGCGCAGAACTTGATGGAGGTGAGACAAGCGATATCGCCATGTTGTAAATCGGCTTGACGACAAATGTTGGACAGATTGAAAAACAGTAGGCGCCAGCTCACCATGTTGAAGGGTCTTTAGCATTAAATTTCGGCGTCAGGTTTGCTGTGAAGGCCGTCGAGCAAGCCCAGGTGAGTCCCCGGACTCTTTGTGGAAAATGGTTTCTTATTCGCCATCTTTCAGACCTATTGGAATCTCCTAGAAAAGGTCGAACCAAAGGATCTCCGTTTAACCAAGTACCACAGCCACTTCACAAATTGCGCAATCATTTCCTCCCCCTGACGATCATTTAGGTTGGATGACGAAATCTTTGAACATACGTTATCTACTTTCCCTGAACTCGCCGAGAACAACTACGAGAAGATTACAAAGCTCGATGAGGACTGGATGAAGAGCAAGGAGGGAAAAGATCGCTGGCGGGTGTTCATCGAGTCGTACGTGTCCCTTTTCCCATTGGTCGTCGGTTACTGGCGTGTCGAATGTTGATGACATGTGCTCTCTCACACGAACTCTTAGCTATAAGGACAAAGTGAAGGACTACAATTTTGGCTCCTTGATCCGGACAGACGCGAGGGAAGAATACGGGGAAGCGAACACGATCTTTGGTGGGTCACTCTGTTCAGCTCATGGCGGGTTTGAGTGGTGCTGATCTGTTTTGATCTCAGTGACACGGATACAGGTATGAGTTGTATTCATATCCACATCTCATCTCGATCAAAGTTCATATCACATGTGACGAATAGTTCTATGCTTTCGAGGTAAGTGGCATGGCCAAGGACGCTGAAAGCAGCGGCTGATTCACATAATTCTATAGATCGCTCGCAACCGGCTCGGACTGAATGACAAGGCTCATGAGATTGCTATTGAAGAAGCTGTGAAGGAAAAGGCAAAGAAAGAAAAGGAGGAGAGGCAAAAGAAGAAGGGCAAATCCTCATGAGCGAATGGATGACGTGCGAAATGACACGTTAAATTAACGATATGAATTGTATTACCGACTATCTGCTCCAGGCATTGGACCTCGGAAGATATGTTGTGCATGAAACTGTTGGTTGGCAAGTTTGAACAATTGGGGATGTTGTGAATCGCTCCATCCACATCAATGGTGTCAGAGTTGCCTGTTCCCCACGAGCTCTTTCCTCGTTCATAACTTGATACATACCCCACACACGTTTATTCCATCGTTGTTTACGGCCCTGTACATGTGCCCACGAACATACTAGACAGGAACGCACAGCCCCACCATGCCCAACTCATCAACAATCACACCATGGTTGCGCCTTTTCTAGCTAAGATTATTCAGTTCATTACCCCCACATAAACTCTACGCATTCACAATCAAACGGAAAACTCATGAACGATACCAACGAAACTTCGACTCTTCTCACACTTTCCAACGAACTTTTGTTCCTTATCTACGAGGACCTCGAAGATACCGACCTCCTCAACATCTCTCAACTGAATCGGCGTCTGCTGTACACCTCGATACCCTTTTTACTCTACCAACGTCTAGGATATGAGTTGCTCTCGAAGAGGGAACAGGTCACCCTCAACCAACGTCAGACGTTATTCTCGGCTCTCCACACCGCTCCGTTCGTCACAAGTCTTCCAGCAGTACGTTCGCTGCTCCAATGCGTTCCCGGCATGGCACGTTCCGCACATTCCCTGGCTGGTCTTCTGGGTCGAGTCGAGAGCGTCGGACCTGTGCGTCTGGAACTTTTAGACAGGATTAAACCTTGGAAAGGGAGAAACGAGGCATGCGAACCGTGGGCTGCCGCCCTCGCTGGGATCATGAACGCGGTAGTGGCGCGAAACGGCTCACAATTGACAGTGTCTGGAGGATCGGGGTGGCAAACGGAAGGGAAACCGTTTGTCCGAATTGTGGTTGTGAACGGAGAAAACGTGGCTTCGACAACGGGGATTGTTACCCTCGAGCCTCAGGCTCGCCAGGTGACTATCGAACCCCCGAAAGAGGCGGATACGGAGGTTGCGAAAGGAATTTGGGCTTTTTGGGAGAAGCTGAAGATATGGTTGCGGTTGACGAGTCCGACGCATCCCTTGCTGACGCGGCCTGACTCTGGAAACGTCGTTCAAATCAAGACACGCGTGAAGGAGGCGAGGGAAACCCTTCCTGTGGTTCACCCTGGAGAGATCGGCCTTGAATCCTTGACCATTTTATCCCCGATCCTCTTTATGAATCCGTTTTACGCGTGGACGTTGCACACCTTGAACCACTCCAGAGTGATCGACCTCGCTTTCGACCAACTTCACCTTTCCCACTACGATTGGGCCGAGATCCTCGAGTCCCTAACGCTCCCCCATCTCCGAAAACTCAGAGTTGGCAATTCTTCCATCGCGTTTCCAGACCTAGCCGCCTTCCTTGTGCGACACCCGGGCATTATTTGCCTCGATTTGAATCGTAACGTAGCCATAGGAAACCTGGCTTCCGCTCCTCTCCCTTCCTCAATTACCCCCAACCTTACGTCTCTCACCGCCAACCCACAATATATCGCGTATTTCCTCCAATCACCTACATCATCGCCCTCGCTTCTCTCTGTAACCCTCACTCCAGATTCAGAAGGCATGAGATACGATTACAGTCAATTCGATGAAGCGTTGAAACGAATCGCACAACTCCCACGTCAACGGCAACAGGCCCTGTCCCTCGAATTGCATTTCCTATACCGGGCTCACTTACACGATTGGTTGACGCGCCCTGCTTCCTCCGTGAAGCTATCCATTCGATGGGTCCAAAGGGTGACTGTGGTACTGCCGACTGGGGCGGCATTTAACAGGGGCGAGATGGTAAATTTGGCAAAGTGGTTTGTGCGTGTGTTTGGTGGGTTAGAGAACTTGAAATTTATGAATACAGCTGGAGAGGTGAGATCGGAAGTACCGTATGCGGAGTGGATGCTGGAGGCTGCGCCTCAGCTGAAGAATCTGGTGAAGGAGTCGGTTATTTGAGCAGGTTCAGTTTAATGTATGATGGTGCTTGTATTTATCTCATAAGGTGTACAGTGCGCATAACTATTCACTGTTGGATAAATCAAGCCGGTGGTGGACGTTCGGAGCAAGTTAGCTCGGAACGGAAGTAAATGCCGACGGAATGCACGTGACCCATGCGGGAAATGCCGGTAAACTGCCCAGTTGCTCAGCCACCGATTTGCAATCAACAGATTGGGGAGGAGCTCTCAGCGTCGTCAAGCAGGTGAGTGTCGGCGTCCAGTCCATTCCACGAGCTTACTCTTAACATCGTCGTTTCTCTTAGGTTCCTCAACACCTACCGTTCGTCTTTCTCAATAAACGATATGGCAGAACTTTGACATTTCTAACGTCCCCCACACAGGTATCCCAAAAAATAACCACCAACGATGGCCCAACGTGTAACGCTCCGCAAACGCCAACCCTACAACACCACCTCGAACAGACGTCGCATCGTGAAAACCCCCGGTGGAAAACTCGTATATCACCACCTCCACAAAATCGCGACTGCCCCGAAATGCGGTGACTGTGGAACTGGCCTTCCAGGAGTGCGTGTTTCTTCTTCTTCTTGTTCAACCGGCTTCGACGATTGTGAGCTCACACCCAATTCCAACCAAACAGATTCCTGCCCTCCGCCCCCGTCAATATGCTACCATTTCGAAACGCCAAAAGACGGTACGTAGGGCGTATGGTGGATCGAGATGCAGCGGTTGTGTGAAATCTCGGTGGGTCTTACTGTTGAAATCTTGTTCGATCGTTTCCTGACCGCTGCCTGGTCCGTTTGTAGCATTCTGCGGGCATTCTTGGTTGAGGAGGCAAAGATTGTGAAGAAGGTCATTAAGTCTCAAGAAAAGACTGCAGCAGCACGGAAGTAACTTGTTATGCTACCACCTTTGATGTCGACATCTCCGTTATTTTCACGCACCCCACGCCCATGAGACTATGCTTTCACCACGTTCCAACCAAGTTCAGCCAACAAACATTCGGCCTCATGGTCCATTTGTGATACATTGTCAACGTGTTTCAGTTGCTACATCGAATGAGGGAGTTGCACGCATATTGGGATTCAAGACAAGACAAGTAAATACTACTGTTCACATGGATACAAACCCAGTGTAAGAGAAGACGAGTCCAAACAAAAGCGATCCAAACGGTTGAATCTACCGGAAGCTTTCTTGTCCCCCTGGTCCTGGTCTACTGGTGACATCCCTTTCTTCACGACGAGCGCCAGTACTTTCGAAATCTGCGAATGGATCGTCCTTGTCGTTTTTGTCTCCTGTATATCCTGGCCCTGAACCAGTGTAGCCAGGAGGTTTCGTATCGTATGGTTCATATTCGGGTTCCACAAAGTTTCGAGGTGGGGGTCCGGGAGGAGGTGCAAAGCCACCTGGAGGCGGTTGAGATCCGTATCCGTAGCCAAGATTGGGTACTGATGCGTTATATGGAGGGTTGTAGTGGGATGGGTAGCTGTTGTCCAGGCGGGCTATACCTTGAGGTGTGCGAGAGGCGTTGGCGACGCTTGTGGGGTCGAGCATTTGACGCAAGTACGCGAACGCAACCATTGTCCAGAAGGCCCCAAGACCTATGCGTGTGTGATGTTAAGTTAAGAGTCTTAGACGTTGGTAGGAAGTGACTCACCGGTGACAATCAGCAAAGCGACGATTGTTGTCCATGATCCGTGCGACCAAGAGCGTTCACACCCTGAGATGATTGACCTAGTTCAGAACGATGTCAAAGAAGGGGAAAAAAGAAACGAACAGCTTCTTGCATCGGCGGCG
The DNA here is from genome assembly GCA_001179725.1 of Macrocystidia cucumis. Lineage (NCBI taxonomy): Eukaryota > Fungi > Basidiomycota > Agaricomycetes > Agaricales > Macrocystidiaceae > Macrocystidia > Macrocystidia cucumis. The sequence continues at coordinate 9,063 of CEMH01202447.1, read as the reverse complement.
TTGAGAGTGATGTGAGTTGTAGGGCCCCAGAAGCCGTACTTTGGGTTCATCAGTAATCAACACGTCGTCTGTCAAACTAAGGGAATACCCGGACGCACATAAACGATGGTATCGCCATCAGTGAATTTGGTACATGTGTTGATCAGGTCGTTCTACATGGGCTCGATCAGCACGACATCCTTTGAAACTGGGTTTCCCATTACCTTGAAAATGAAATGCATCACAGTTTGAGTCAAACCAGCTGCTAGCACCGCAAGGGTGGAGAATATTGAGAGGTAGGCGTAAAGACGTATCGCCGGAATTCGTTGCTAGAAGAATCATGGTAAGTCGAACAATTGATTGGCTAAATTCAAATTCAGTGTGGACGTACTGTGAAACTGGCGAATACACCGAGAACCTACAGAGCGAACGACGGGGTTAGTAATGCAGGCTAGATTAAGAGAAGAATGGCATCTATTGTACCTCTACGAGGAAGATTGCCATGTACAAGGCGCCCAGCGCTATGCAAAAGTTCTTGACTGCGGGAAGATTATCTGTAAGAGGCAAAACGTGTCAGATCTCAGTGAGTAGCGCCTACGAAGAGAGGCTCACCTGCCCGATCAAAGGTCGCTCCTCGAAAGAAGGAGACCTAAGGTACGAGTCAGCTTCATGTCGTCATCAGCGTCATCCTTGTGAGAATTAAACATACACCCCTACAAAGAATAAGAGTCTGATATTATGAATGCGACGAAGGAATGCGACGTACTGGAATATTGCCCAGATGGCGCCGAGAGACGTCACTGAAAAAGGAGACAATCACAAGTCAGGCTTCAGGATGCAGGGCGAGTGAGACTCAAAAGCCATACTTGTCAAAATGATGGGTCTCAATGGCCGACGGTAAACTCTCATCATGACATTGTTGGGTGCTCCTGAAGTTCAAGGAATGAAGAGGACATAGATAACAGCGCACGTCAGCGTTACGTATCAACAAGCCGACACCATTCCCAACTTGCCTTGCGGAGGTGCTGGTCTGAAATTCATTACCAAGAGTTGTAGTGTTCGTTAGAAGAGATGAATAAATGGAAGGGGAATTAGAGACAAATGTGTTGAGGTGCTTAAAGGTGTTGGTGGAGGGGTGATGTCGAAACTGTAACTGGCTGTTGGATCATTGGGGCTGTTGGAGGCAGTGTTGGTTACAGTTGTTTACTCGTTTTGCACAATGGGCTTCGATGCCCGTTCGTCATAACAACTATCCTCGACATTGACCAGCTATTTCTAGCTCACTTGAGAAAGGCTATTGTACTCGGAAACTTGACCAACTGCAGTTTGTAGTCGTCCATCATGGACAAAGCACTCATTGTTGTCCTTCGTCTGCCACCATGAACTCGTCGTTGTTCCCTGACACGGAGGCGACCTGAGGCGACCCTCTGAATTTGAAACGGCTGAGGGGCCAAGGTCGCACTTTCAGTCGCCGAGCCGTGCTTGAACTAGATCGCTTTGGGAAAGGATGACTAGTATGAAAGCTCAGCTTCCAAACTTAACCACGAAGTCAGCGGCGGATATTGTGTGGAGCTTACCTGCTATGCTGGTTGGCTCGGTCTCATACCCGGGCGCGCTTCGTTCGGCGATCATAGCGAGCTGTGCCAACGCGAGTACAGGCGCCCTCAAAACGCAACGCCATCATCAAACCAGCCGAAGAGACCGAAATGACCTTTGCGACAGCTAAATCCTGTGCTTCGTATCAAGAATACCGTCTCTGACACGCCCTGGAGCCTTTGCTTTGGCCAGACACCGCGTATGTCCTGGTATGTTGCTACCAATCTTCCTTCATCCTCATCTTCCCCTCAGGGCGCTGATAACTCTACACACAATAACAACATGCACGTTAACCGCGAGCTGTCGCTGTCTTCTTCAGAACGAACCGCATGCGTAAATGTTTTTCATGGTTCTTATCGTTATAAACCACGCGGCATCAGGCCACCAAGCAAATTTGATGCTTGGCGTATGCGATTCGGTCACGAGTGAGGGCCCACTCACTAACGGATGTTCGCCCGTTTCACAAGGGTACCGACTTTGGTCTCTAGCATCGCGTCCTTGCAGTTCTATCTCGCGAGATAGGGATGTCGGTTCCCATTAAAATTCAGCTTCAACTTCAACACAGCCAGGCTTCAAAACACCTGTCCCCGTCCCGCATCTATACTCTATTTGTGGTCCGCGTGGCTTATAATCATTATTGAACCTGGATCAGGGCACCGTCCCGGATCACCATCCATTCTTTGTCGTGCTCCATATCTTTGTACATCCGCTTCGTGTGACTTCATAAGCTCGACCACTTAAAGCCGCGTATTCTTACTCCCCCTCCTCATTCGCATGATATTGCATAAATTGATATCGAATTTCCGAATTTGATTCCCGAGGGAAGGAAGACAGGGGTGGAGGGAAGCGGGTAGCGGGGCAGGAAAGGATTCTGATGAACCCTGTGACAACACCATGTGGAACAAAAAATCAAATTCGGTGGACATATGCACGTTCAAGATCATGGCGTTCAGAAGTTCTTCATGCTCCATATCTTTTTTTTTTCAGTATGGAGGAGAAGCG
>CEMH01202443.1:9034-20765 GCA_001179725.1 Macrocystidia cucumis | reverse complement strand
TCCGCTGCTCCGTTTCTCCACCAACGTAAGAACAGTTCCGAGTTAAAATCTTTTTTTTTTCGGAACGCGTGTACACCCGGCTTCCATTGTGTTCGAATTATTTTTACCCTTTCTCGATGTCGCTTAAACAACAGAGAACAAACGTACCTGAGCGCGAGCAGGCGTCATTGGTGGGAATGAAACCTTTGATTGCACCCAATTTTTTTCTTGGAGAAGCTCACTATCACCGACGTGAAGTATTTCTTTTTTTTTTTTGGTGTGGGGGCGCAGAGGATTCTTCTCCAAAAGGCATCCGGTCCTACGAGACGCACCTAGTCCATCTAAAGAATAAGAAATTCCCTCCCAAGAGCGCAACGAACCCTCCGCTCCGACAGGGTATCAGGAGCCACCACTGACGCAGCACCCCGGCCGCTATTAGCATCGCTTAACCCTCGCTCAAGACAGGATTCTCAGTGTTTTCAGTGGTAAAAGATATGTGTTTGAGAATGACATCTCAGGACCATTAAAACATAGTATGACGACTGCTGTGCAACACAAAAAGTTATGCACAGCCGTATTGCTGCATACACACGATTTACGCATGAAGCTGAGTTGATCGGCAGGGGATGTCGGCGAGCACAGCCGCGAGGTTGATGATTTGTCATCAACTGTATAGCTAACTTCGGCAAAAGCCTAATTCGCAGTCAACACTCACATCCCAATCACCTCAAGGCTCGTCGCCCATCAAGACTTCAAGATCCTCGACAATGGCCTCTCGCCCCACCGTCAACGTCCGTTTGCCCTCTGGAGGTAAATATCAGCATCTTTGAGGTGATATACTGATTGAGGAACCTTGCAGAGGCCTCGACCTCTCTGCCGCTTCCTGCTGTCCTGACAGCACCCATTAGGCTCGATGTCGTGGCCCAAGTTCACAGTGAGCACGAATTATCCCCAGTTCCACACTATCTCAACTTCAAATCATCCAGAGAGCATCGCGAAGAACAAAAGACAGGCTTATTCCGTCAGTGAAAAGGCTGGACACCAAACCAGTGCCGAGTCTTGGGGAACTGGTCGTGCCGTCGCCCGTATCCCCCGTGTCGGTGGCGGAGGAACCCATCGCTCTGGCCAGGTATGTCATTGTCCTCGTATTCACCCTTAATCGCTCGTTTACGCATATTGGATCGTCAGGCTGCTTTTGGTAACATGTGCCGTGGAGGACGCATGTTCGCGCCTACCAAGACGTGGCGTAAATGGCACGTCAAGGTCAACCAGAACCAACGCCGCTTTGCCGTTGTTTCTGCCCTTGCCGCCTCTGCCCTTCCATCACTCGTGCTTGCTCGTGGACATCGCATTGAGCAAATTCAGGAAGTGCCCCTCGTCATCACATCCGCCGCGGAATCCTTCAAGAAAACGAAGGAGGCTGTCGCCTTACTCAAGTCGCTGAATGCATACTCTGATGTGATCAAAGTCTCAAACTCCCGCAAGTTGCGCGCAGGAAAAGGAAAACTACGTAATCGCAGACATCGTCAACGTCGTGGACCTCTTGTGGTGTACAATGAAGACAATGGAATTGTGAAAGCATTCCGCAACCTCCCAGGTGTGGAATTGGTCAATGTCAGAAGGCTCAACCTCCTCCAACTTGCTCCTGGTGGCCATCTCGGACGTTTCGTTATCTGGACTGAGGGTGCTTTCGCTTTGTTGGACCAAGTTTTCGGAACGGCGGACAAGGCGGCCGTTTATAAGAAGGATTACTTGTACGTGTGCCTTCATTCCTTGTGAACCTTGAGACTTACGTTCCGTGTTAGCCTCCCGACCGCCAAGATCTCAAACCCCGACGTCACCCGTCTGATCAACAGTGACGAAATTCAATCCGTTGTTCGTCCTGCTGGCCAAAAAGTACAAAAGCGCCCTTGGACACAAAAGAAGAACCCTCTTGTCAACAAAGCGATCCTGTTCCGTCTCAACCCTTACGCTCAGACCTTGCGCAGACAAGAACTTCGTATGTTTTTTGCTGCGGGTTTCCACGACAAAACTGACCAATTTTCACAGTCAAACAAGCACGCATCAAACAGAAGAACGCGAAGAAACCCAAGCAGCCCCAAGCAGCAGGCAAAGCGTTCCTCGAGACGCTGTTTGCGCCGTAAAAGCACTTGGGTTCTCGATACGTTTCATTTACCGAGTAGTTGTCATTCAATAAGACCCGATTTTGTGATGGATGACTCTTGAATTGCATGAAACTCATCTGTGCTTAAGGACGTCAACGTTGTCGATAAGGCGATATGAATGGTCACGTTCACCGCCTCGCATTAAGGATCTTGACGAACGAACGCCAGCACGTTGTATCCGAATGGTGTAGGCGTTTTTCAGACTCATCGTCCTCTTGGACTTTCATCTATTCTTTGTTCTAATTCTTAGGTCTGCTTCTTTGTCGAACATGCCAGGACAGTTTCCTCCCTCGAGACGTGTCGGTTCCTTCCCTCCGATATCGCACGCCAACATACAATCTGTTCCGGATGTACCCAATGAACATGTGTCGACAAGTACGACCGCAATGTCAAGCTCCATCTCAAGTGCCATTGCGTCTATCATTCCTTTAGTCGCCCTGGTGTTTTTTTGTGCAGTTTGGTTCATGTATAGATACTCTCTTCGGACCATGGCTGCGGCTGCTGCCGCGCGGTCGACAAATGGAAAGGAGATGGGGGGGTTTGTCGAGAATGATGTTGGAAAGCGAAGGGCGATGTGGTTGGGAACTGGTGAATGATTCTGTTTTCTCTGTACTTCCTGGGTTTACTCACGGTCACCGTTTCCTCCCATAAGCGGTCTATGTGTTCGTGGTGTTGAATAGTCTCACAGAGGTTGTCTTCTACCATACTTCTTGTTTTGTGTTCCGAATTACTCACGCGGTGAAATGGTGGGCGTACTAGGTCGGGCTTTCAAGCTGGTTACTCCTTCAATACCGATTTCATCACAACTTTCCTAATGTCGACACACGAACTGGGACGGCTATGTTATTGTACGCCTCTCCCCATCATCATTCCAGCGTAAGCGTAAAAATCAGCATGTATATTAACGGGAATTTGAAAGGTTCTCTGCGTGCTGGACAACCATCACAGCAGCGATTTATACGCTTCTCTTCCTCCATCCGAAATACTCCACTCGGCCGATCACTTCGATCGGTGCGCAGGCACTATGGGTGTTAATTTCGTGGGTATTTTGGACAGTGGGCGCTGCGCTGTTGAACAGGGCGGTGGGAGCTTCGAATTTGATGGTCGCGCAAGACGCCGCGTCGCCCGTGTCTTGTAGACCTGGATTGGCGTATTGTCGACAGATTCAAACGATGTTTGGTGCGTTAGAAAAAATTCTATTTCTGGCTTTTGATGTTGATTTCATTTTCCCCGGCTTCTCCCCCCCTGCCTTTTTTTTTTTTTCTCGTTCCGTCCGTTTTCATCAGCGTTTTCGATCATTGAAATGTTGGTGATAATTCCTTGGGGCGTGGTCACGGATTGAATGCTTTTTGATGGTGTTTTCTCCATGTTGCCCAGTCTCACGTTGACGATGGCGATGGCGGTTATGATGTGGTTGGCCTGGCGGTCGACGAGGGCGGCGGTAACTCCTTCCATCGCGAAGTGGTGAACAAGTCCCCTTACGCCGGTACGATTTATCGTTCGTTCCTACTCAAATCATCTAATGTGTATCGACGCATCAGGGTTGCGACGCTTCTCAACGGGAATCAGTTTTGTCGGGTTTCTTTTCTTCTTTCTTTGATCTGCAGGGTAGTCATAGCCGTAGCAGTCGTATTTATCAGCTCTTGTTCGTGATTCGTAGTAGTTCCTGAAACACTGGATGTCTTGCCTTTACTTTCATTTTCTGCACCGTAGCCCTTTCTGTCTGTTTCGAGCGGATGCGATCTTTAATTATCGAGACGTAGTGTAGATGTCGCTCGGGGTGGCATCCAACATTTACATCTTTCTTTGGACTTTCAGTGCGGTCCTGTTGTACTTTCCTATACCTTACTTCTGGGTGGTATCTTACTGGTTTTGATCTCGAAGGGAACGCAACAAAGCATCACGATCTTTCAGCTGACGGGAACCGTCGTTATTACTTTCCTGATCTATTGGTTCTCCCATCATGTACGCCAAGGATCCCCAGAACGTTCGGGGTAATCAAATTACTTCTACGCTAGCCTGAGGTATGGTAGTATCCTCACTATCTTCTCCCTATCGACTCGGGGCCACACTCATCCACCAGAAGATTGTGATGGATGGACGCCCTGTTGCCAGTTCCCCGGATCACAAGTGGTAAACGACGACGACGAACACTACACTCGACCATCACAGTATTGCTTATGTGCGACTCCCCCGAGGGTGATGATACTGATGGTCGAAAGTTGATATTGTGATCGAAATCAAGACAGGAGAAGGGGATGTGGCACGTCGACAATTGAACAAATCCTTCAGATTGGTCGGAGCACAGCCTATTACCGGACGGATTGATGCTTTGTTGATCCATTTTTGTGATCGGAGTCGCTGATGCTTTGCGAGCGGATCAGTAGAAATTGGGACCGATCACAATGATCTTTGATGCCGCGAATGTGGGTATGTTTAACAATTACCACGACTCTTTGAATGTCGATCAAACCCGGATCAGCGCCCAAGTAAGCGGTGCTAAGATTGTTCCTCGGCAATGCTCGAAAAGATTGGAGCCGGTATGACACAAACGTCGTGTGTTTAACAGCGCTTTTGGAGTCTGAGCCGCAGCGAGACAAAAGATAGACGACAAATGAGGTCTTTATAGAATGCTATGCGGGGTGCTGTCCAACAAATTGGCGATAACAAGCACGCGCAATGCGAGTGAGGGTTATACTGTCAAAAGTTTGGAGAACGGCCGTCGAGAGAGGTCCGGCGATATCATCAAGTGTGTCTGTTTCTTTTCAAGAAGCTGCTTCGCAGTGAGCGGTTCTCTGCTTCTTCCACCTGATAGTTTGTGGTGCTGATGTTCACAAACGGTCAAAATCGGCAAGAAGTTGGAGGGATATCCGCTCATAATGGATAGAACAGACCTCCCTCATGCTGGTAAATCGCTGGAAGGGGAGACATGAAACTAGGTCCAAGCATCTGATTCATGAGACGAAGCAGCTCGTGCTAGAAATTTTCGAAAGGGGGACAAGACCCATAAAGAGATGAACGGTATACTAGGTGTCCACCGGAAGCCTTTGAATGACAGTCTGCTATACTCGGGGATGAGTCCTGGTCAAGTGAGATCGATGATCTCTCTTTCAACGACATCAAACTCTGTCGCAGTGTTCGTTTCGCGTTTGACCCGTTTTGCACGGCGTCTTTCAGATTGTTCAGGTTCTCGCTGTGTGTTTCGACTTAAACCAGCACCCCTTTATACGGACGCAAAGACGCGACGTACTTTCAACTCGTTGATCCTGCGTAAATCGGCGTGTCGAGGTTGGGAGGGTCCAACAACAGGGCTGGGTGAGTTTGGCACCCGTTCTTCTAAAGGAGCTAACCTTTGCGCTTGCAGGATTTCTGTGCAACATCGATGAGCCCGTTGAAACTCGGTGCACGACAAGGAGAAACGACACACCAAGCGGTCGATAGTTGAAAACAAAGGTGCACAGCAACTCCACATCTCGGATGATTTCATTCCGGGGTAGAAATGGTCTCCTTTTTTCTTGTCCGAATCTTGGGGGAGCATAACCCTGTCAGTAAACATACGGGTGTTTTCCAAGTCCGCTCACTGGAGTTGATGACCCAAAGCTTTTTTGGCCCGCTCGTGGATTGGACTTGCGTCAGGCAATGCAGACCACTGGAATGGCACCCGAACAGGTGAAGTGGATAAGATTTCTGATTTGTATACCTTGAGGACGATTTTGCCGATATCTTCAGGGTTCGAAACATCGAGATAACGGTCGTCGTCTAAGAGCTCATCAGCGGATACTCCCAAAACCCGTGAGGCAGAGGAGGGTCATGACCTGTCGAGGTTGGTTTCGCGAATAGAAGCGGGCGACAGGTAGATTCGGAGACTCTGACATAACTCCGAGATTTGACGGAATCCTGGTTCCAGGGACCTGAATCGATAATTCTGGTACCACAGTTGTACCCATCGACCCACACACGTCCCCGCGTTGTAAACAAAGCAGAGGAGTCCTTCCACGATACCCTGAACTTCTATGTATGGATTGAGAGTTAGTTTGTACTCGTCCAAACGAGGTGGGATTTCACCTTTTGAGCCATAGAAGGGATCCAACAGGTCGCCTGCTTTCCATCAGGGGCGGTTTCAACTGCGTATTGGGGAAGCTCCACACCATCAACGGTGACCCAAGCGGCAAAACTCGATATCTGCAAAGGCATTTTGTTCACTGGCAGGTAAGTCGTCAAGAAGTTTTAGCAGTCGCTGCCCACGATGCGTTTCGTCAGTTGTCGTCAGGACGTCAGGCGCAAAGAACCCCAAGCGTCATGCATCATGAATCACAAGCGCTCAGCAGGAGGAGAATACCCTGGGAAAGCGTCAAATAACACACCAAATTTGAAATAGGCGCTCACTCTCGGCTGCGCGTGGCGTGACCCTGTGATAAAGTCGTCAAAACGACATCGGTGCAATTTGACTGAAGATCAAAACCGCCCGAAGCCTGTGTTCGTCCTAACCTAGTGTTGGTGTGAGATCTGTAGCACATACCAATGTATGCAAAACCAGACACAAACGAACAAAGATATCACGAGCGACCTCAAGAACGATCATCCAGGGTCCACGACAGGAGACAGAACTCGTAATGTCAACGAATCAATGAATTGAGGGAATAATGTGGATACATACAAAGATGAACAGACCCGCAATGGGCGGACCTGCATTAACAGAGGATGTGCCTCCAGAGGGAAATTATTTAGGTTTCACAAGAAGGTGGATATGAGAAAGACTCCAGCATGGATCGACATGGCAACTTAAATTTCCCTATTAACATGATCGAGCCAATGCGAATGTAGTGCCTCGTTCAGATGGATCAAGTCAAATCGATAACCTCACCCGCGAGAAAGGCGGGGACAATTTCAGTTTTCACTTCGCGTTTGACCCGCTTCTGTTGGCGTTGTTCTAGGGCCTTCAGCTCTCGCTGAATGGTTCAAAATAAGGAGGTATCGTTCGAAGAGATGGTGAACGAGGAAAAACCTTTAGTTGACGGATTCTGATTTCGTCTGTGGTGCCCGGTTTCTCCTCTTCACCAATCGATCTCGGGGGTCCTGGTGCAGGACGCGCGGGTTCCGCTGCCCTTCCTTCCAAAGGGGCTAACATGTTTGCCTGGAGGACTTCTGGAAGTTTTCGTGACCGTGAGTATCAACGGTGACTCAAAAAGTGTTGAGACCACTCACCAATGGGCCGGTAATTGAAAATGAAAGTGCATAACAACTCCATCTCTCGGCTAACCCAATGTCGAGGAATCATCTTCATCTTCCGTGTCTGTTCTTCTTCGCCGAATCTTAGAAGAGGATCCTTAAGTATATACTGTGGCGTCGGTTCTTTGACGTACTTTACTTGGTGACTCAAAGTCTTCTTGGACCGCTCGTGTATCGGTCCCGTATCAGGTAATGGAGTCCATCTACGTGGTTTCTGAGCAGTGTCCCCGCTTCGGATCTCAACCTTGAAGACTTTAAGAACGATTTTTCCCATGTCCTCAGGAATCGGATTATCGAGGTACTGGTCATCGTCTGGAAAAATCAGCAGAAGCTATGTTATGTGGGAGAAAGGGAAAGCACCGGTAAGGTTTGGTTTAGCAAAAAGAAACGGCCTGCATGCAGACTCCGAAACCCTGATGTAGCTCCGTGAAAGGACCTCATTGCGGTTTTGGCGGCTGGACCGAAGAAGACTTGAGCCACTACGGAGCCCGTCTACCCACACTGTTCCCTGAGTTGTCAACAAAGCAGAGGAGTCCTTCCACGAGACTTTGAAGTTCTATGTCCATTTGGTTTGAAAGAGTGTCATAGTGTAATTTGAGAGGTATTCACCTTGTCAGCCTGGGAGGGAATCCAACAGGTCGCTACTTTTCCATCAGGTGATATATCAGGAGCATATTGCGAAAGTTCCACATCGTCCACGCTGACCCACGCGTCAAAGGTAGATATTTTCAACGGCATATTAGCAGAGCTAGTCTGCAAAACGCCTAATGGTGGTGGCTGGTTCACAAGAATGGCCAACCCCGTGGTGTGACTGGGTCCACATGACTGTCGCGGTTCTGTGACAAGCGTGTTTCGTTGGCGGCTGAGCGCTGACCCTCAATGATATCAATCACCGCCGCCTTCTCTCGTGAAAGGCTGTAGAGAACGACCTCACTGGCATCACTGCTATTCATGATCCTTTGTTGTCAGTACGAGCCGAGTCAATCGGCGGGGGGCCGATGCAAAAATGCCTTGTCGAAATCGGACTGGTCCCATCAATCGGCGGTCAAGTCGAAGATCACGAAGCGAATTCCGTCACTCCAAAGAGAACTATTTTACGCTGTCTGATGGCCGTCCTGGCTTGGATCAGACAGCTGACAAGCGTTTCTACATTCAGGAAGACACGTCGAACGCTTTCCTGAGCTTCGACAAAACGAGCTTGCCTTTCATGCAGTCAGAGGCGACTATGCAGGTGGCAGATGTTCATCTAAGCAGTCCACGCTGGTGCCATGCACAAGCTCATTGATACTTTTATGGAGTGCCTTTCATCTCAAGGTTTAGGCACAGCCAAGTGATACAATGTCGTGATTATACTCACGCTAAGTCGCATCGTGACCCAATGGCCTGCACATTTCTTAATTTCCTTCTTGATGAGTAGCATCCGATTTCTTTCTGCGACAGCAATCCACTCTTGCCAGTGAGCGCTCGATTGCTTCGGAATTCGACATTTCGGGACGGATTAATTATTCTGCCGTATAATTTATGGAGGTAATTACTGAATGTGCATCGGGAACGTTTTCAATCAACCATGTCAGCAATCTAGATGTTCCCATCAGCTGACTATGAAAATTCCCTTTCACAATCTCGAGAGTGGCTTGAATGGGTTTGAACGCTCCCGAGTATAAGCTTCGCCAATGTGACAGGAATTCCCCGAAATGAACCTGCACACATCAAAGGCTCAGGCTCTTTCAATGACGATCTCATTTTTGGATAAAGAGCGGCCTTTATCTGCCTCTTCTCTCTCATAGCCTCCATTGCTTTTCGATCTTAACTTCGAACGTACCCAGCGACTGCCCCTCTCCAATCCTTGACACCACAAAAAGTCAAAACGCCACAATGTCGTGCCTACCTCCTCTATCATCATCATCAATGACATCCGAAAACGAAGCCGACCAAGCGGAAGACTTCGTCGATAGATTCTATCTTGACGCAGAGGATGATTCTGCTAGGTCTGTATGAAGATCTCCACTTCCGTACTTCTCCCTTAACGGTTGGTGACGCAGCAGCACAAGCGACCTGCACAGCATTAATGAACAAGAGGACATGGATCTATACGACCTCTACGATATAGACGACGTCCTTGAACTCCCTCCTACCCCACACGATGTCTTCACTCCACCATTCGACAAAACCCCGTTGTTCACGGATAACACCCTCGACGACGCGGATCTTCTCCAAATCAATCGAGAGCTTTCACAGTTCCTTCATTTGTCAACAGGGGGCTATAGACCGTCCAACACCAAAAGAAGACCTCAAAACGAGAAAATTCACAACAATGCCGAAGCCGAGGAATCGGATTCCTCATTGTCACCGCGATCACCACCAAATCGCGACTTTGAACGAGGTGCGCGACGGCTTGTTTTGTTTTGTTCTTCCCGGCCTCCGTGTTACTTTGTTTTCATTCTCACACTGATCGGCATTCTTGCCCCCTCTTTTTTCTTTTCTTGTTTTAGAACGCGGTCGGTTGGTCTTTGACGTTGTTGTGGAAGAAGTGGAGGACTCATGAGAGTGTGTTCTCCGTTTTGGGAATGGAAAAAGCCACTCAAGGCAGCGTGTAAGAAGACTTTGAAAGGATAAACTCGACACATTTGGATATTTGATTGGACATCGTCCTGCCTCGTTTTCTCAACCAGTGTGATAGACTCAGGCCAGCCCAGTGAGAATTCGGGAGTCCCACCCAATGAGCTGAGATTTAAGCGCCCGCGCCCAAGGTTGGGCCTTGATTTGGATGCGAGCGCTCCACTGATCACCTAAAGCGGCAGGAAAGGCATCGCAGGGGTTCAAAGATGGTAAAATGCTTGTGCGCCACAATCAAGGATTGGGGACTGAACGGAGACTCTCCCAGGAAAGGTTCGTTGAGACGGCGACATCGGTTGGATTAGTGACAGAATGGTCAAAATAGGCAATAAAGGGTTCCTTGTGACTGGGGCTAAGTTAAGAGACACGTAGGATTGTGGATGAGCGATTTGAACACCAATTGAAGCTAGAACGACAAGATGTAACTCAAGACGAAGATGAAACGCGGCGAGGAAACATCGAGGCAACGCCCAGCTTGGCTACACGTTCATATCTGTGGGGAACACTATAGAATGACAATATGACGTTACCTGCCCAAGATGTACAAGTCGATCAAGATCAACGCTTGGAACGTCCTAGCTCCGCTACACGTGTAGAGTGTGCCTCACGGGGAAGTCGATTGTTGGTCGACATGCTGACGTTTCTCAGCGGCTGCTTTTGCTTCCTTGAGAGGTCGACTCCATCGTGCTTCAGGAGGGTCCCATATCCCTAGTTCCTGCTTCATCTCATTAACATCTTGACTCCACCGTTCCTCCCAGTATACCGTAATAAGACTTCGCGCGCTCCCTCCACAACGCAGAGCCCACGGCACGTATTCGGAGAAGAGCCGTTTCCGTTTCAAGGGTGTGAGTCGCAGTGGACCGAAGGCCGCCGCCAACGCAGTCATGGGAAGTCCGAGATTGGCAAATTCAAAATATTTGAGCGCAAGCTCGTATTCGACACTGACGGGCATGTTGGTTATGCAGTGATAGAAATCGTGGCATTCACGATATCGTTTCATGACGTAGGCCAACTCCGGATCCGAAATGTAATGGACCTGTTTGAAAGTGAAGGGTAACGCATTGATAACGTGTGGTATTCATTACACGAGGGAAGCTTACAGGTTCGCGAGTATCAGGAGTCACCCCACATCTTTCCAGCCAAGTTACATAGGCTCTGCCGAAGCTACCTTCGGGGTAGTTGGCTAGTTCGTCCATTTTGATGGTTGAAGAGTTCACGCTTGGCCTCTGTTTCAGAATTCTGCGGCCTTCTTCCGACTCGAGCATGGCATCACGCATGAAGGTCAAACTCGGTCCTGCGGTCGTTTCTCCGAGTGCGGCGACCATGTCTGAACCAGAGTCATGAATCTCTGGCACGTTCAAAATAGGAAAAAGGACTGACCCCCTCTTTTTGGATCTATAAGAGATACGACCGCGGATCCTGCGGCCAAGAACGCGTTCTCGAACCAATTAAGTGGGATGTGGCCCTCATAGTTGGGTGTTGTACTCGTCCGGCGGTTGTGGGCCAAATGATGTTGCTGGAAGGAACCAAGCACGTTGCGAGGTGTGGCAAATGTTCGCAATCTAGAAACACTTCGCAGTGTGAGCATGAGGCAATCGTTATGGTTGAGTCAGTCGCGGTGGAGTTCGCTGCCAGACGTCCACCAAACCGCTTCCGACGTCAATTGATGGCCGGCGCCATATGGTCACGTGGTATAGTCGGGATTTCCCGGCCCGTGCTTTCTTGCCGCTCATCACCTCGAA
>CEMH01202437.1:0-10013 GCA_001179725.1 Macrocystidia cucumis | reverse complement strand
CCATTGCACAACGTAGAGCGGACATGTAGATTGCGGGTCAACTCCAGAGCAACATCTCGTCTTCCCCACGATCGTACCCCAACCCGGAAGGAATTGACCGTTTCATACCGCCCTTTCTCAGCCTCAAAAATATACTTTTCCGTTCGAGCCAAGGAAGGGGCGATGTCCCGACAGCTAACGAGAATCCCAACAAGAAGGGGGAACTGGGTTACTTACATCAGTCTTTGCGTGGAGCTTCCTCGCGAATTCGCCTTCACATCACATCCCGCATTTTTGGTCCGCCAACATGCGAATAGTGACAAAGACAGCTAGATTATCTCTTTGAGGGACAAGCAAGAAGATCGAGGTGACCCTCTTACTGACAACAATCGAAAGGGATGGCATAGTGAGCGGACGGGACCGACTCGGAGAACGCTAGGTACAATCCTAGGATAATCTTATCAACATTACAGAGGTTCAAGGTTGGATCACTTGAGATGATCTTGGAACCTATTGTGGGGGGTTCAAAGGAAAGTTGTCCTCAGAACGGTGTGGCTCCGCGCGAGGGTGTGCCATTTTCGAATGGGGTCGCATCCAGATGTGTTTTGAGAGAGATTAGAAAGCCGAGATTCCCTGGTTCAGTGCGTCTCTTTCATGAGTGATGCCTCGGAGGAAAGCTATTGTACCCATGAAGTGAGTTGTAGGAGAACGGCGAGCGTGTGCTGGGAAGAATCATCGGTAAAGCTGTAACCAGATTGAGAGCATCGCACTGACAACACTTGAGATCAGTTATATTACCCAAAAAAACAGACAGATGAACGTACAATATGGGACACTGAGTTACTATCTTTGTTGCTGAGGGATGAATGGTCTTGGACGTTGTGGAAGAGGTGAGAGGGCAACGTTGGGAACAGTGACAAACAGCCCAAACCCAGATATCTACCACCGACCGCGACGACCTCAATGAGCGCCAGAGCTCCACGCAAAGGAGAAAACTACGAGCTCAGTGTAGATCTCAACAGCGAGTACCGAGAAAAGCGTAAAGATGCCATAAAGCGCACCATCGCATCCATGACAGTGGGCAAGGGTCAGTGTTTCTACTCAACATCAACCCCGATGTTCACTCAATTTCAAAAGATGTCAGCGGGTTGTTTCCAGACGTTCTCAAGAACATGCAGACCGACGATCTCGAGCAGAAGAAACTCGTTTATCTTTACTTGATGAACTACGCAAAAACTCAACCCGAGCTCGTCATCCTCGCCGTGAATACTTTCGTCAAGGATAGCGGCGACCCAAATCCTCTCGTGCGCGCACTGGCTATCCGTACAATGGGCTGCCTACGAGCTGAAAAAATTATCGACTACCTATGCGATCCCTTGCAAAAGTGTCTGCGTGACGAGAACCCGTATGTACGCAAGACCGCTGCTCTCTGTGTCGCCAAACTCTACGACCTCAAACCGGATCTGGCAATAGACAATGGTTTCTTGGAGCAGTTGTTAGAGATGATCGCTGATAGTAACCCAATGGTGTGTGTCTTACTTTATCGCGCTTCCGCCGTCTTGTTGAGGGAGAGCAGGTCGTGGCCAACACGGTGGCAGCACTGACTGATATTCACAATACCACGATAGCCAACCAACCCGGGGTCACGTCTGGACCGGGGATCTTCACCATCACCACCACCGTCCTCAACAGGCTGCTCATTGCTCTCAACGAATGTTCAGAATGGGGAAGAGTGGCGATTTTGAACGCATTGGCACGGTACACTGCACAGGACGAAAAGGAAAGCGAGCACATATGTGAACGCGTCGTCCCTCAATTTCAACATGCAAATGGGAGTGTGGTCTTGGCTGCCGTGAAGGTAACCGATCTGCCTTCACGAGTGATTTAGAGCCGGTCAATGACTTTACACATCTAGGTCATCATGATCCATATGCGAGGCGTAAAGCGCGAAGACCTCATCAAACAACTTGTACGCAAAATGGCTCCCCCACTCGTCACCCTACTCTCATCTCCACCCGAAGTTCAATGGGTCGCCCTTCGGAACATCAACTTGCTTCTTCAGAAACGCCCGGATCTGCTATCCAACGAGATGCGCGTCTTTTTCTGCAAATATAACGACCCGCTCTATGTGAAGATTGAGAAACTGGATATCATGGTTAGACTGGCGGCCGACGGAAATGTGGATGCACTCCTGAGTGAATTGAAAGAGTGAGCTGCTCTATTCGCCCGCTTCCGGCCTTCTGCTGATGTAGTGATGATACAGATACGCGTCAGAAGTTGACGTAGATTTCGTGAGGAAGAGCATCAAGGCCATCGGGCAAACCGCAGTGAAGATCGATTCGGCCGCAGAGAGATGTGTAAACGTTTTGCTGGACCTCATTGCCACTCGCGTTAGCTACGTCGTGCAAGAAGCCGTCGTCGTGATGAAGGTTTGACTTTTGATTTCTTTTCATCCTTGCCCCAGGTGTCTGAAGAAGAGCAGGACATATTCCGGAAGTACCCTTCCACTTACGAAGGCGTGATACCGACATTATGCTCCAACCTGGACGAACTAGATGAGCCTGAGGCGAAGGCATCTCTAATATGGATTATCGGGGAATATGCTAAGAAGATTGAAAACGCGGATGAGTTGCTGGGAATATTCGTCGATACTTTCACCGAGGAATCATACCCAGTTCGTGCCCTTCCCCCTTAACATTGTGCTGTGTACCTGATCTGTGTGTGGCGAACTCAGGTACAACTCCAAACTCTGACGGCCGTGGTGAAGCTCTTTTTGACAAAACCGGATTCGTCACAAGGAATCGTGCAACGAGTGTTAAACACCGCAACGAAAGATTGTGACTCACCCGATGTGAGAGACCGGGCGTATATCTACTGGCGGTTGCTTTCAACAGATCCTGGTGCTGCAAAGGTGCGTCCTCGTCTTATTTTCGTGATTGGTTCAACTGACTCACTGTTCAAACGTTTAGGCGGTCGTCTTGGCGCATCGGCCACCTATCTCGATTCCACGGACAACAGTCGCACCAGCTCTTTTAGAGGAACTACTTGGCGAGATATCGAGTCTGGCAAGTGTGTATCATAAACCCGAGGAAACCTTTGTTGGCAGGGGAAGAGTTGGCGCGGATTCAGTGCAAAGGAAGGGTGCAGAGTATGTTTTCACCTTGTTTTCTGTGGTTGGTTCAGTGATCTGACTGTAACTAATTCAACCAGCTTGGTCGATGACCAGCTTTCTGCGCGCAAGGCCCTCCAAACTGTCGCTGCTGGACAGCAGGCGGAGAACCTACTGTATGCCTTTCACCCGACGCTCCGAAATCTTCATTCTGACCTATCGAGACAGGGACTTCGACGATGGCCCAACAGACAACAACCAGCTATCAGGATTGGCAGCAACCGAGGTCGTTACCTCCTCAGCTGCTGCTGCCAGTTTCCTCTCTGGTACTTCAAGTAACCCTCTTGACGATTTGGTTTCTATATTCGGGGGAGGAGGCGGTGGGGGCGGTACTAATGGTGGATTGTCCTTGAGTCCTCAACCTGCATCACAGAGTGGATTTGGTGGGTTGGGCGCATTTGGTGCCACATCAGCGAGTCCGCCCGTGAAGAGCCCGAATCCGCCACAGCAAACATCGCAGGAGGATGATTTGTTAGGATTGTTTTAGATGATGACTATCATACTTTTCTTGTTTTCCCCTTGTGCGTGAGTTTCTCATCCTTTTGCCTTCCTGGTCTTGTTGTGAATTCCTCCGTATTCAACCTGAGGGACGGTAATTCGACGTGGATCATTCAAATAGGCCTGTTCACAAACGAAGAACATCCGAGGCCTTCGTTTCTAGCAGGTCTGACCTTCATGCACTTCAGATCATGCACCTGCTTCGTTTTTTGGGGTGACCCCTGAGTGATGCGTCATCATAGGGGTGAGTACCTGATCCTGACTGGCCTGAACCTCCACAGGGATTTCACCTTTGTCATCCCAACGTTTGTGTGCTTCAAAGCGTCGCAATGGCATCATCATCACGTCGCTCGCCATAACTGCCGACAAATTATGAATCCTACAATAATGCTGACTGAGCTCAGAGCAGCGCTCCCAGATTACTAACATTGGAATTTGAACTGCATATAAACCCTCGATAGCACTATGGCCCCAGCAATACTTCAATCTCCACACTATGTCTTCTCCCCTAGTAGCATTCATCCTCGGCGCAGGCCCAAACGTTGGAAAAGCGGTCGCAGACAAACTCAAATCACAGGGTTATGCCGTCGCCCTCGGCTCACGTTCCCCCGATGTCGACAAAGTTACAAAACAGGGGTTTTATCCCGTATCGCTGGACGTGACTGATTCCGAAAGCATTCGAAAAGCCTTTGAAGATGTCATCTCCCATCTTGGTGCTCCAAACGTCGTCATATACAACGGTAAGCACATCATTGACTACCATTATCGTTGTCAGTGGATCTGACTCTGCCTCGTGAAACGAAAAGCCGCATTATTCCGACCTTCTGCGGAAAAGAACTCTCCTTTGACGCTTCCGTTGGCTGATTTTCAACAATCGTCTGCGGTCGCGTTGGGCGTGTTCACAGCTGCTCAGCTTGCGTTGCCTGGTTTTTTGAGTGAAGAGAAAGCCTCTGTGCCGAAGAGATTTATTGTCACAGGCAACCTCCTCCCATTCTTTCCCTCGGAAAACCTGTTGCACTTCTTTTCACTCAGCTTGCAAAAGACGATAGAGGCGCGGTTGATTGAGATGTTTGCGACGGCGTATAAAGCAGAGGGAATAAGGTTAAACTCGTTTGCATTTTCTTAAGAAGGGACAATTCACTCATTTGAATTGACGTTTTAGGTTCTATTTCGCGTCACTGGTGTCGAAGGAGGGTGGAATACCTTCACGGTTCGATGAGAGTGGACCAACTCATGCAAAAGTGTACTGGGAGCTTATTGAGAAAGAAGAACAAGGCAATTGGGATCATCGGTGCGTTGTTATTGGGCGCTCTCATGGAGCTAGTCTCTCATGGTTATTACAGATTTACCTTTGACGGAGAGAAACTGATTGGATACGACTAGTATAGACTCCGTTTGTCTGCCCACACTATACATGCGGCTCACAACGGCCTTGTTTTGGAAACCGACTGTCAGGGCGACGGATGAAACCACGCATTTTTCCTGGTGTTCTTTGTTTCTTCCTTCATGGGACCCAATATTATCTGGGTTCCAAACGGCGTTTGACTCGCAACTGCGTTCCGATAGAAAGCCTTGTCATCATCGCTTGCATTGTTGACCCTCAGCAGCGATTTCAACTCAAGTTTCAACGGATCGGGTCTTCCGGGGTGTTGGGGTCGGCTGATGTGGCTTTCAAACGCCGGTAGGTTGTGGAGTGTCGCTGCTTTCCATGGTGTGCCGGAGTAGCAACAAATCTGATGAGATAGGATGAGGGTAGCACCAGCGCGGGCACAACAGAGCGCCGCAGAAGATTCGCCACTTTTCATATTCACAATCCAGGTTAGAGTTCGAGGGCATATTCAACGATGAGCGCTCCGACGAAGTCGCGTTCCAAGGAATTCTCACAAGTATGGCACAAGAGATGATTAGACCGTTTTTGGCTGTCATATGCATTTTATGGCCCCTTCGATTGTTATTGTGAAGATGAGAACGACATCTGACTTCAGCTGTGTGGATGGGTCGGCGGTTGGGCTACTGACGCCAAAGTAGTAATCAAAAGGACAGTTTTGGTCCAACACTGTTAATCAGGTGAGAAACTAAAGGCCTGCTGTCGCGCTTCATTCCGAGACCTCAGGCACTAAGGCACGCGGTGTTGGGATCCCGGGCGTGTCAAGGTTCATAGCAGACCCTTGAATCTGTTCACCCTTTCTATTCGAAATAGTTTACGCAAAGGTTTCTGCCAATTTCTGCCACGAAAGATATGTTTCCGTTGGGTTTGCGATCTCCCAGAGGGGAGAGGAAGTTGATTACGTAGGGACATGCATGTCACCCATTGACCACCATGATGGTCTTCCAGGCAGACTAGTCGGGTTGCTAGCAGCGAAATAGTTCGCACAGAAACACGGGCATCACAACGGTCTCTTGGCATCTCAGACATGTCAACAGCCCCAATGTTCGTATGGGCCCCCTACGCGTCCTGGCTTTCATGCTTTACGATGACCCTCTCTCCGAGACATCCACAATGCTAAGCGCCTGTGTTTCGATTTCCCCCTGACCGCAGAGTACCAAGGAAGGCGAAGTTACTCTTATCGACTAAAAATACTTGTCCGAACTGGGTATCAAAGGAGACGGAAAGAGGCAATGCTCACATGGGGTTAGGAACTTCTTGCGACTCAATAGGGTCATTGGCATGACAGGGGCAGGCGCCAGTTCTGGTGTATATAAACCTTACCTGGTGAGTTGTGTCTCTTCAAGTTTGCTCCCCCAGTGTCTCAACTTGGCCCCACTGTTTCCATCGCGATGCGTCAGACCCATGTTTTGGCACTGTTATCCACAACTTTCATCACCACCGCTATGAGTCAAAAGATTTGGGACGTCGTGAGTTTCCTGCTTTTCAGAACGCGAATTTGTGTTTAACTTCGTCCTTGCTCCCCTTCCTCAGTGGCAGACGACTTCGAATCAGTCCAGCCTATTTGTGTACAAGAACATCAACCCCCCCATTCCATTCAACCCCCCTTCCACGGTTGGACAGGCCCAAATCATGATTGACGACAGCACGTCATACCAGTCGTTGCTTGGAGTTGGTGGATCACTCAGTAAGGCCATATGCACCTCGTGGTCGAGTGGAGCGCATCTGACCATCGTCACCATCAACATCATTCTTCCCAAATCCAGCCGATTCTTCTGCATTGACATTGAACAACCTGAAAGTGAGTCTGTCGCGTGTTCAGATGAATGCTTCGACTGACCACATTTGAACTCTTCAGAGCCGCAACCCTACGAACTATTGGAAGCTCATCAAGACTCTATTTGACCCTACCGATGGAGCGAATGCAGGTGGATTAAGCTATGTGCGCGTGCCGCTTGGCGCTTCCGATTTTTCTCCGAAACGTATGTTCTCGCCTGTCGTGATTCGTGATATATTGGACTCTAGCTTACTCGGATGTTGTTCAGCTTACAGCTTTGATGATACATATGGCGATACGAGTCTGAAAAGCTTCGACATCAATCGAGCACCATCATACCTTTTCTCTGTCCTGAAGGATATCCAGTCTGTCAATAAGCGTGAGGACTCTGTTTTTGTTCGTCTCCAGCTGTGGGCTCACTTGGCTTCTTTTGATGTCAACAGTTCTGAAGATACACGTGGTTCCGTGGTCTCCGGTGAGGATATTCAATGCCTTGCATGTCAACCCACCTCACTGTAACCGAATTGTGCATAGCCCGCGTGGATGAAGGATGGCGGAACAATGAATGGAGGGGCGCTGAAATCGGCCAACATTCAACTTTGTGAGTCCTTCGACGTCGTAATTTCAAGGGAAAGCCCTCATGGGTGGAAACAGATGCCAGCTACCTTTTCAAATGTGTACAAGGATTTCAAAGCAAGGGAATCCCCGTCTACGCCGTTTCCATCCAAAATGAACCCATGAACACGAACCCGACTTACCCGACCTCAAGATTTTCACCATCGACGGAAGGACAAGTCGGGCGCGCGTTGAAAACTTTGTTGAAGAACAACGGTTTCAGCACTGTCAAACTCATAGGTCCCTCGAAGTCCCCAGAGATAGATGATCTAGATCTGACATCCTTTGTGAATAGGTTTTGACCACAATTGGGACAGCGCCGCGGGTTATCCTGTGCAGCTCATGCAGAATGCCGGTGATTCCTTTGACGGTGTCGCGTTTCATTGTTACGGGGTAGGATCCATTCTCAACTGGTGAGGGTTCATATATTGACGAGCTTGCTAGGGAAATGTCGCCCAACAAGATCTGTTCGCCCAGCAATACCCCAAGAAGGTATGCTCTATTGCGTGACATACTCACGACAACGACTCACGCGGTGTTCAGGAAATTTACTTCACAGGAAAGTTCTTTCTTCACATCCCCCTCGGTGCCCTCGGTTTGACGTGTTTATCGTACAATAGAGTGTTCTGGAGTCGTTGGAAGTGATTGGTGGAGCGACGTGAAGTGGTACTTGGACAACATGTGAGTACACACCGTTCTCTCTCAGTGTGTACGTCCTCAACAGATGCCCTCGTTCAGTTTCATTGGATCCCTGGAACACGGAGCCCGCGCCGCTTTAATGTGGAACATTGCACTGGACGCTAATGGCAATCCGAAATTGCCGGGGACAAGCAGTTGTGGAGGGAGCAATGGCAGAGGCTGCCGTGGCATCGTGTCGGTCAACAGTGATGGAACATACACGTTGAATCAAGAGTGCACGTGTCATCGCCTTTTTCGATATTAATATCTTTCGCTGACGGTAGATCAATTTCTAGTCTATGCCATGGCTCAAGTGTCCAAAGCTATCTTGCCTCGGGATGTCGGTGGACCGTGGGCGAAACGAATTGGTGCTCGTGTCACGGGGTCGTACAACTGGGCGCTTAGGGTCGCGTCCTTTGTGACAGGACGGGCTAACCCGAAGGATTGGTTGAGATACTCTATTGTCGTTATGAACTGTTCGTGGCTTTCCATCCCTCCCAATTGTATCTGTGCCACCCTAACAGTCTTGCGTTCCTTGCCGCTTTAGGGAACGATCAAGGAGCTGGGGGGCCTGTGCAGTCGACAATTGAATTCCAAGGCAAACAGGTGAGAACTGGGCTTATTCCACAACTCTTTCTCTTCATGCTCAACCAATATTCTTCAGGCGCTTTACACCTTCCCAGTCGGCGTGACCACCCTATGGTGGTACGGTAAGTCACTTTTCCTTCTATTAAGCCGGAGAACCAGGCTCTTAACCTACACTTCGCAGCCCCTGCACCTACGTCGCTCGACGGCACCATCACTCCCGAAGACCAAGGGGAGTTCGAGCGCTTGTATGTTTACAATGAAGATGGGATGCAAGAGCAAGTTGTGTTCCAAGACAACTAGATTTTCCAGCTAAGCATAGCATGAATAACGCTTGTTTACGTCTTCACATCTCCGTTCACCAATCCCCTCCCGGTCACGACAGCTGGTTTTGTAGGTTTACAGATTTTCGACTTGTTTCCCACATGTTAAAGTTATCCTGATGACATCGATTTGCTCTTTTGTATCTTCCATATGTCCCAATGCTATACCACAACGAATCCGTCTTGGAAACGGTAATTTTGGACGCGCCGCTCTTGTGGTGCGTGATGCTATTGCCGTATCATTAATTTATCGCTTTTGGCGCGACAGGCTTGGGAATTCATAACCAACAGCCCGTCCATAAGTAGAACCTGAAGACGTAAGTCCACTGTCGATCACTTTCAAGCACCCTGACAGAAAAGGTTGTGTCCGGCTTCGAAGAGGAGAACCTTATGAGCGTCAAACCAGATATTCGGGTAACGTTAACCCAACAAGAGTTCTGCGTGAGTGCGTGAAGTTCGGCATGGATTGACAGTCAGGATTCGCGGAAATTAATTTCGTTCATTGAGAGTCTCGTTACATGTATATACTTTTAATATCATCAGTTGACCAAGCGTTTTTGGGGCGTGCACGATGCTCCTCCTTTTTTTGGGAAAAAAAATTGCACACACACACACGAACACTTTGGTCTTCCAAGTAATTGTGGTAGGGTTCTTTTCGGTTGCTCAGTCGTTCACGAGGTCAATGTGTCTATGAAAGGTTCATCACGACAGCTTCGATCCTCTGTGATTCCCGCGTTGAGCGTGAATCCAGGCAAGACTTTTTCGAATTATTTTAAATGAACAGAATTGCGAGCAAGAAGGAACTATCAAGCATTTAACAAGACGTTTTGAAGAAAACTGGTTCGTGGCAGTATATTCGTTCCCCTACCTTCACGGACCCGGAATAAAATAGATAAACCGTATCAGAAAATGTCCACAATTTTTCCTCCGTTATCAATATGTATATAATGTGCTATCTCGAGTGAGAAGAAAGGCATGCTCGTGAAAGCGCGTATAGGTAGG
>CEMH01202429.1:0-15247 GCA_001179725.1 Macrocystidia cucumis | reverse complement strand
ATTCTGAAGTGCACCACGTTCGATGGAGTGGTTTTGGACTAACGCCAGAGCTGCTTGGGGGTCGACAAACCGATCACAAGGCGACTTGCGAGGAACGTGGCCCAATCAATGCATCATGCAGCAGCAGCATTGGAGGGTGTTCAAACGTTCAAACGTTCATTACCGAAACATTCATTGATAAAATGGTGCATGTGATTGGTGGGCCCCGGGTTCCGTCAACCACCCCACGCGGCCGGAGGGTGGGTCCCTTCCGCCGAACCAGACCCTTTTTTTTTTGGAGTTGAACTGGATGTTAGATGGATGTTAGATGGAGATGATGGCGATGATGATGATCAATGGAAAGCGAAATCGAAATCGAAATCGAAATGCAAATGAGGTTTTCTTGATTCATATCCACTTGAGCGGGCATGGGTGATTGGTATCTTTTTCTTTTGGGGGGTATAGGGGGAGGGGTTTAACACGGGGCATCTGCAAGGCTCTCTCTCCCTCTCTCCAACCGATCATTGAATCACCGGTCAATCTTAAATTTATACAACAAGGAGCAATAAGAGGTGGTAGGGTGTTGGGAAGTTGAAAGTGAGTCATGATGCATGTCGCCGACTGTGCAAGTTCCTCCCGCATGAAAAAAGAATGAAGAAAAATGGAGGAAAGAGGAAAGCAGCATGGTAGGTGCGCTTGTTGGTTTTTCATATGGTAATGTTTAATACAGACATCATGACAGACACCAGAAACCCGGGGCCCCCCCTTTTCTTTTCCTTACCCCCGTTTTCGGGGGGCCGGGGGGAAGAATCTTGGGTGAGGAAACGAGCACCTCCTCCCCCCTCTACCCACCCCAATCGTGAGGCGAAGATCGGGTAGATCGTGAATGAGAAACGGACGTGAGTGTAATTTCGACGTCCGGTCACCACGACATGTCTGCAGAGAAAAGGCAAAAACACGGTAATTAGGGTTCTCGTTCCCAATCAAATTCACTTGGAGAGAGAGAGAAACGACGGAAGGAGGGCGGAAAGAGGACAAACCTGGTTCTCGCTTTTCCTTTCTAACTTCATCCATGAGGCTCAGGCTGTGCTTGTCCAACATGTCGATATAAGGCTTTAGCGAAGTCTTTTCCCATTCTGCTCGTTGATCCACATCAATATTCTATTTTACTTTGTGCAGGTGATGGTTGTGAAAACGTTGACATTACCTGGTTTATCAGAGCTCGCGTCAGGGGAGCTTCCGAGGGCATCCAGCTCAGCGAGAAGTTGACCAACAGTGGGCACAGATTCTGGTTTGAACTCCTCGATGCGTTCCGGATCTACGGGAACACATACGCGACCAGTCTTGGGGTGCACGCAGAAAGGTGCTTTGAGCAGATGGTTCCGGTGCTTGGAAACCTCGGCGTCAATACGGGGGTAGGTGTAGTGCAGAATGATGTCCTCCATGGCAGCCATGCCGTTCGCCTGGTTCGTTTACCAAGAAGAACATGTGAATACATATATCATTCGGACGGATAGATAGAGGACGTACCCGTTGAAAAGAGTCCTTCCCATAATTTTTCACAAGGACCTTTAGAGAGTTCCATTTCTCGACCGAAGAGAGGTTCGGCGTTTTTGCCCACTGTTGACGAAGACTATCGACGAGACGCGTATCGGGGATCAGTTTCAACAGGAGTTCGGCACCATCTTCTGTTGCGAAGCAGTCTTGATCTTCAAGGATCAGCTCCGTGAAAATTATCGACAAAGGGGCCAAGGCAGCTCTTTCAAGTTTCGTTAGTTCAGAGAGAAAACTCCAATTACAGGGGGAGCACGCGAAGGGGTGCGAAACTCACTGCAATGATGGTGGAAGGGACTTTGATCCCACACGAACATGCATCTTCTTCGTGGAATCCTTTCCTTCGGACACCACGGAGAGCCATCCCACAATGGACTTCCTTTGATCGTCCGTCAAGGACATTGCCTCCTTGTCTGATATCCACAAATGGATTCCACGGCGACCGGAGTACACCCACAGTAGCTTTTCAAAACCAAACTGCTCCCGAATCCCTGGATCAAGAACGCGAACAGCCGCTGTGATGAACGCCCAACAACGCTGACATATGGCTGTTCCAGAGCAGCACGTTCGAATTGAGTCGTAATCAGTCATATCGATATCTATCACTAGTTCGCGTTGCAGAGGCACAAATGCCGATGGACGGATTGTTTTCTTGTCGCGTGGCTATGTTGGTTGCATGTTAGAGGGATGCTATATCAAGAAGGATCCGCTTTGGACGCACTCGAGCGGAATAGACGGGCCCAATCTCGAAACGCGACGGGTTCAGCTGGCAGACTTGCTTTTTTAGGTCTTCTGCCGTGTTGAACGAGTTGAACCGGAGATAGGCTTCGTTTTGCAGTGTGAACGCGAACTCTCGGTGAGTGAACAGACGCGTTGGTGTGGGACCATGGTTCAACCAGTTGAAGATGGACTTGAATGGGTATAGTCGGCGATAAAAAGCTTGCATCACGTCTAAAGTTGCATCAGAAAAAGCTCAGATGTAATTTCTGCAAGGTTACCAGAGCTGAGAGCATCTATGTCGCCAGACATCTTGAGAAACGATGAGAGTGGGTATGGGAAACACAGTCACGTCAAAACAGGTTATTGGCAGGGTCACAGATCACCTGATAAATTACCACGAGACGTCACAGCGGTCCGGACAGTCCGGTTAACCGACAACCCGACTGCTGCCAGAACAACGATGCTGAAGGTAGATTCATCCAATCAACTATTCCGCTGATAAACCCTGAGAAATTACAAGTCAATTGACTTCTTTCACCCCACGCGTCTTGTCTGTGCTCCGACAGGCTATCCCATCCGATCATGCTGTTGTCTTTGCCTCGATTCGGTCACCTCACATCCGAGAACAAAACTCTTGCGACATTACTTCGGTGTGAATTTGAAACAGATAGCCGTGCGTCTTCTATCACGCTGCGGGATTCTTCTGAAGTATGCGGAAGGCTAGGCTATCTCGGAACACTGACGCAGCCACACCACACGACTGGGCACTCCTGTAATCGAGTGCTTCGAATGTACCCACCCGCTACTCGCTGCCTTTTACCTTGACCGGCCTCGTGGCTGGAGATCACGGTTCCCTGTTGGGATACAGTTTTTGTGCTATGTCACACATTCATCCTTCTTCTCAACTCTCTTTCATGCCAGTCGACGTTCTCTTTCGACACTTCACAACAGGAAGGCTAACTCACACCCATTGTAGCCCTCGGGTTCTGCACTACTATTACAAAGTCCTCAGGTGACACTATCAAGGGGTTTGACCCTCCCCTTTGGTAATGCGGCCGCGACTCGGGTACCCCTCCTGCGTGTGAACCTGCATAGAATCGCGCATCAGAAACGATCAATGTGCGAGCTTTTCTTTCTAGTGCAAAACATCGTATCGAGCAACTCTTGTTCTATGCGCTGTTCGAGGAGATCGTTTCTCATGGCTATCTCGATCCAGCGATCCGGTGCGAGACAGTTTCAACAAACCCTCGCCTCGCATTCAGAGGAGCGCTTAGTCTATGACCCATAAACCTGCTGCCTTGTTGAGCACCATGCATAGGCGGGTTAACTGGGCTGATCGTCGGTGGCTCAGGGTGATCCAGCTACCCTACTGAGGTGCAGACGAAGCACTCTTGAATTGCTCATTTGCGAGCTGGTACCGGCCAAATTCTCACTGTCCCGGGTCAGCACGAAAAATGTAGATCGTGCTTCGATTGCTGATCATAATTGATCAATGGCTATCCCTCCCGGTGTCGTGTCGTTAACGCGGTCAATGGACTTCAGCCTCGCTCATGACCATTTTTCAACGGCATTCCTGACCGCAACAGGCCTCCCCACGCAATTTGAAAATGGTTTAAATTTCCCTGCTCTTTAGCGGATCCATACATTCCTCGACGTATAAATTGGAGGCGTTTTTGTACAACAGCTTTAGGTCACTCAAGTCCTTCCGAAGTTGAAATGGCTTTCAAAACTATCTTCTTCCTAGCTGCTGCTCAAATCGCCTACGGTTCGTTGACAATTTACATGCACTCATCGTCGTTTCGCTGATCTTGAATGGTGTAGCCGCGCTCACCAAGCGCGTTCAGTGCCCTGACGGCGTGAACACCGCGACTAACGCGGCTTGCTGTGCTTTATTCCCCGTTCTCGAGGATCTCCAAACCAATCTCTTTGACGGTGGAGAGTGTGGAGAAGAGGTAGTTCACATTTGATCACGAAAACTTAAACTTACGGGATATGCAGACGCACGAATCTCTTCGCCTTACTTTCCATGATGCCATCGGCTTTTCACACACCAAGGGGTACAGGCCTTTTCATTTTCAACTGTCGCGCTCAATAACCTTATTGCTTCAAACAGTGGTGGAGGCGCTGATGGCTCTATCATCACCTTTGACGACATAGAGACTGCATTTCATGCCAACGGAGGAATCGACGACATTGTTGACGCCCAAAAACCTTTCATTGCCAAGCATAACCTCACCGCCGGCGATTTGTAAGTTGGGCCGAAGTGAACCGCATGCTCTTTGCTCATCCCTGTGGTCAACAGCATCCAGTTCGCAGGAGCCGTTGGGCTCAGTAACTGCCCGGGCGCGCCCCGTCTTAGCTTCTTCCTCGGCCGTCCACCCGCAAAAGCGCCCTCTCCAGATCTATTGGTCCCAGAGCCCTTTGGTTTGTGAATTGTTGTCTTTGGAAAGTCAAGAGAATTAAACACTCGTGACTAGACACAATCGATACGATCTTGGCCCGGTTCAGCGACGCAGGATTCACATCACCCGAAGAAGTCGTCGCCCTTCTTGCCTCGTGAGTTTTCAATGACGACGATCTAGCTTCATTCTCTAATTTTTACTCAGCCACACAGTCGCCGCAGCCGACTTAGTGGACCCAACGGTAAATCCCGACTTCATATCTTATCATGAGCAGCTTGCTGACGCAGCCTTGTAGATTCCGGGGTAGGAGAGAATGTGTCTTCTTGTTCGGAAGGAATACTGACAG
Source organism: Macrocystidia cucumis (assembly GCA_001179725.1). NCBI lineage: Eukaryota > Fungi > Basidiomycota > Agaricomycetes > Agaricales > Macrocystidiaceae > Macrocystidia > Macrocystidia cucumis. The sequence goes on along the minus strand of CEMH01202429.1, from coordinate 10,246 downwards.
AACGGACATAGAACTCCTTTCGATTCCACGCCCGAGATCTTCGACACTCAAGTTTTCATTGAGGTCCAGCTGAGAGGAACCCTCTTCCCAGGGTAAGATTTCCCAAGTTGCACGACGTTTCGCCTGTTAAAATTTGTCTTGCAGTGCTGGAGATCATCAAGGTGAAGTCATGTCGCCCCTCCGTGGAGAAATTCGTTTGCAATCGGACCATCTTGTGAGATATTCCCGCGTTCTTTCAAGCTCGCATCTGATGTGACTTCCAATATTTAGCTTGCTCGTGGTATGTTCTTACACGCGATCGTGTACGTTTTGGCTGGAATAACCTTCTTCCTCCAGATTCACGAACCAATTGCGCATGGCAATCTTTCGCGAGTCAGTCTCTGCTGATTGCTCTCGGTTTACCTTCGATGGCTGATTCGTCACTTGTTACCTTCTGCAGACAACCAAGTCAAGATGCAAACCGAGTTCAAGGCGGCGATGCTCAAGCTCTCCCTTCTCGGCCAGAACCAAGCAAAAATGATTGACTGTTCTGAGGTCATTCCCGTTCCGAAGCCAGTTATCGGCCACCCTCATTTGCCCGCTGGTATGGTTAAGACGAGCATCGAACAAGCTGTGAGGATGTTCGCTACTTGTGCTGTATACTTTTCTCATCCTTATCCCCTTCAGTGTGCAACTGCACCATTCCCAGCTCTTACCGCAGATCCAGGTGGGTTACCTTTGATCTCAGTTCTATGTGATTTTTAGCTGAATGGCATTTTTTTCCAGGCCCAGCAACCTCGGTTGCGGCTGTGTAAGCTTCTCGTCCTTGTTCATGGTTGTTCTCAACTGACATGTTCTCAGCCCGCCCTCTTAAATCAAGTGGAATCCGCCGTTTCGCTTTGTCTATACATCTCCTGCTCCGTGTAAACTTCCGTCTGTCTTTGTTTTTGTATACCTTGAAGAAATGCTATCAACGTTTCCACTACATATCATTTTGCTTAAAAAGTTTCCCGTTTTCCATACTGTGGATTTGAAGGTTTTGAACGCCATGTCGAATCTTGAAGCCTGCATGGCAAGGATACTCCTAACCTGCAGCGCGTTGCTGAACACTTAGAACACTTGCCTGGGGCGGTACAACTGAATCACAATGGGGCACAGTGGTGCACAGATCCTGGATTGATATGGAGGTCTCGTCCATGATGCGTGATCTTTAGCATTGTCCAGCCAATCATCAAGGACCGGAAGCTTCAACAACCCAAATAAATTGGTCTGTGGTATTACCGCCCGTCCTCGGAGTGAGAGAATGGCTATCAAGATCCTTCCATATCGAAGATGGTTTATGTTCAAGGGTTGTATACTGGAAACGAGGCGAGACGCCCAGCTCGTACTAGCGAACACTCACCATGAACGAATACATCAGCACAATGGAATAGATGGCGTGCCTCTTTCCTTATCAACTTTCCCACTGGGACTTCGGAGACTTATTGCCGTTCTTAACTTAGAATGCGATACGATGTTCGCCCCGCTGGTACTAATAGTGCCGAAACCTATTGAATCTTGGTTGGTGAGCGGGCGTGGGAAAGATCCTGCAAATCGCGAAAAAGCGACTCAGCCTGCAACTTTCACTGGATACCATCTTCTAAAAACCATCACAACGCCTCAGCTCCACGGATCCAACGGTCTGTCATCCACTGAATGCTGCTCTCCTTTCCACTGGTACAGCATCAGTGTTTCTCACGCTGCTGCTCGGGCCTCCGCTGGTGGTGTGAAGCGGTTGACTCAGTCGTACATTGTGCTCCGGTTCAGGGGATGTCCAGCCTCATGGGTATTGTATCGTGCCCACACGCGTCAATTTACACGCTCGCGCTTGCTATCACCGCTGTAGCGGTTCCTCATTGCTGGGCTTTGTGTTCCCACGGCGAAAGAAACCCAACTTGCGTTCATTGACTTCCATTTCAAACAGCATTGCCGTTGAGCAGAAGAACTCGCCTCATGCGCAGCGACATTCAGCGGGATAGCGAGCGAACGCTACGGACTACTGCGCGGGTGCCTTGAGTTGACGATAAGAGGAGCGTCGTTACGAATGAGGAGGAAGTTCCCAAGGTCAAGAACTTCCGAGGGCAATACAGTCCGGTTCCGCTTTGGCGACTAGAAACCCGCCGTGGCGGAAAGGTACATCACCGTTTTTGGACATCACAAATCGCGTCTGTAATTGGAACAGCTCACGTCTATTTTTATGTACGCTGCTTTCCTCTCAGCTGCATGCACAAGAACAAAATTATGGAAAGCTACCCAAAAACCTATAAAAGACGGGGAAGGCGTTGGGTTGGCCCTCAGCTCTTCATCGTCCTCAAACGTAGAAATGGCCTTCAAATACATCGCACTCCTCGCTGCAGTCCAGATCGCAAGCGGTAGGGCTACTCTCGAGCATCTCTCTTCTTTCATCTTGCTGATCAACGCGAACAGCCGCGCTCACCAAGCGTGTTCAATGCCCTGATGGTGTCAACACCGCGACAAACGCTGCTTGTTGTTCGCTGTTCCCCATCCTCGAGGACATTCAAACCAACCTTTTCGATGGTTCTGAATGTGGTGAAGAGGTCAGCTCTTTTGATTCCATTGTTGAAAGAGAAGGAGAAACTGATTTGTTCCTCCAGACACACGAGTCTCTGCGCCTGACGTTCCACGATGCCATCGGATTTTCCTTCACGAAGGGGTGCGTTTATCTTGGCGCTTTCACTACAGTTGTCACTGACTCTCAATACTAGAGGAGGAGGTGCTGATGGTTCTATCGTCACTTTCGATGATATTGAAACCGCGTTCCATGCCAATGGCGGTATTGACGATATCGTTGATGCTCAAAAGCCATTCATCGCAAAACACAACCTGACCGCGGGAGATTTGTCAGTCACTCCGGTACCCATATGAGGTTCATCGCTGACAGCCTATGCCATCCAATAGCATCCAATTCGCGGGAGCAGTTGGGCTCAGTAACTGCCCTGGAGCGCCCCGATTGAACTTCTTCATGGGCAGGCCTCCCGCAGTTGCCCCATCCCCAGATCTCTTGGTTCCTGAGCCTTTCGGTAAGTTAGCTAGTTTCCAGTTGTTAGGCTTTTAAGACGCGCGACATTGACTAAGATATGACTCATCAGACACAATCACCAACATCTTGGCTCGCTTCGCAGATGCCGGATTTGCCCCAGAGGAAGTCGTTGCCCTCCTTGCCTCGTAAGCTAGATCAGAAAACCTCTTTTCAACTGCTGAGGTCTCCTTTCTCCTACAGCCACACGGTCGCTGCAGCCGATCTTGTGGACCCTTCAGTGTGTATCCACGTTCACCTAAGACGAACGCGTGCTGACCCATTGTTGCCAACAGATCCCAGGGTAAATGAATACATAGCGAGCCTGTTCGAGTCTCTGACGCAGAAAAAACAGAACACCTTTCGATTCCACTCCTGAGGTCTTTGACACCCAAGTGTTCATTGAAGTTCAACTTCGCGGCACTCTCTTCCCCGGGTATGCTCTTCTCCTCACGTACACAGGTCGTGGCATTTAATGGTACCCTTTAGAACTGGTGGAAACCAAGGTGAAGTCGAGTCTCCCCTGCGCGGTGAGATGCGTCTCCAATCCGACCACGACGTGAGCGAACCGGATCTCTCTCAATTGTTGCGCATATACTGATCATTTTACACCCTTAGTTGGCACGAGGTTTGTTTTTTTGCGGGCACCAGATCTTCGTTATCTTAAGCATTTGCATCAGACTCCCGTACCGCTTGCGCGTGGCAATCCTTCGCAAGTAAGGACCCTCTTCATCATTCCACACCTTCACTCGGATACTAATCGGTTCAACAGATAACCAAGCGAAGATGCAGACTGAATTCAAAGCAGCCATGCTCAAACTCTCGCTCTTGGGCCACAACCAAGCCAACATGATCGATTGCTCCGAAGTCATCCCCGTTCCCAAACCCGTCACCGGCAAGCCCCATTTGCCCGCAGGCATGACACCCACCAACATTGAGCAAGCGGTGCGTCAAAAACTCCCAGCGTTACAAATTTACATCTGATCTGATCGGGGAAATCATAATTTCATAGTGTGCGACAGCTGCCTTCCCCGCTCTCGCAGCAGACCCAGGTAAGTACAAATTACCCCAAAGTGTCTTTCCTTTCCCCCAAACACTGAATTCTGTTTCCCTCTTCAGGCCCAGCAACCTCCGTCGCTGCCGTGTATGTTTCGTCTTTGCCATTTACCATTTCATCTTACTGATGCGCGCTTTACCAACCATCCAGCCCACCCTCTTAAATCAAAATCAAGATTTCATATCGAGTGTACTATGCGAGAACGAGAACTTGCGGATTCTGGTGTTTATGGACGTGTATACCTCTCCTCGAATCGGATTTCGTTTCTTCCTGTTGTATCAAAGATTTTCGGTGTTGGTTTCCCCCCCTCCTCGCCTTTTTTCGATGAACGTAGACTTTTGGGTTGTTACCTCTCGAAATATTCAAATATATCCCCCTTTTTCTCGGCAACGATTTCTCCCACTCGATTTCCACACAAAGACTCTCCGGGACACGTTCGAAAAAGAAATTAAATTCTCCTTCCTTTCATCAACCACGAGGAGAACTGCGGAATACGTATGTAGTCTTTTTTTTTTGGATTCTCAAAATTCCACTATGGAATGGATCGCAGTATGACTGCGCAGCAGCGCGCAGTTTTTTATCCCCGGCGATCCTGTGAATCATTAATCATTCACCATGTCATACTCAGCGCATCCGCAAACAGCTCATTCTGCACGTCAAGCGATCAGACTGGGTGTTCGACATCATGCCGGTGACGTTAATCAGATATGCTCATTGTAACCAGTGGAGAAGTAGTGCATGAAGATGGGATGAGTTTCCAGAATACAATGTCCAAGCTAAAGCTCGCCTCGGCGTCAAAATTATTTTTAGGGGTAATTCTGACTTACACACATGAACTAGCGAGCGAAAACTTTCAAACGGAAAGGCAGTCAATCGGGGCAAGGACTGAAGAACGAGGCGATAAAAAGAACACGAGAAAAGCAAGAAAGGATGGGTTTCAAAGAGTCATGGTGGGGTCATGCGTGTGCTACTGAGATTCGTTAAGGTGCATCATCAAACCAAAGGGGCGCGCTCTTCGTCCGAGAGAGCAATTCCACTACGAGAGCGGGTGGTCAAACCATAAGCGCCTTTGAACACCCAGACCAACGCGAGAATGGAGAAGGCGAGGGCCGACCAATGAACGAAGCCAGAGCTGGTTTGGTGGGCAAAGATCGCCCACAGTGACCATGCAATGGCAATAGAAGCGGGAAGATCACCCTCGGGGCTTGAGAAAGCGTATGTAGCCGCAGTGCCTTCGAGGAAGAACCTAGCAACGTTATACGTTATTAACTGACATGATTGATTGAATGAAATGGGCTTACAATGCCAAGAAGACAAAGACCTTGGTCCAGACGCCTGCGTGGTGATGGAGCGCGTTTACGCCAAAGGCTTCAAATGCAGTGAGCACGACAAGAACAGTCGTCCATCCATGGTAAAGGGAGAAAGGAAGGTGAATGAACAGCTCGTCTCCAAGGCTTTGCGCCGAATGGTGTTTTTTGACAATATAGTAAATGTGCTGTCAAGCATGTCAGTTTCACTCTTGTCATTTTGGCAATTCAAAAGTTGAAAAACCACTAACTGTAACAGCGGAGCTAACGAATAGGGCGAATACGAACGCTGTAATGCATGTAAGCCTGCACGTTCATGTTGATCGCGCACGTGGGGTAAGGCACTCACCCCAGATGTAGTGTCTTGTGGCCCAAAGATTGACGTAAATTGCATTGAGGACGCCGAGCAAGGCAAAGCGCCACGAGACACCGTCGATGATAACTTGCTTTCCACTGGGGAAGAATTGGTAGATGATGGTTCCCAGGAGCAACGCGTGAATCAATGACCTGGTATAATGCCTCGCGTGAGTGTGGGTCGTTTGTAGCAGTTCAAAGGTAAAGACCATATGAGGAACGCCCAAGGTGCTGGAGTGATATATGTTTCCTTTCCTTCAAAGTAGATGCCTGAAGGAGATGCAATGGTGTACAAATTGGAGCCTAAGAAGAGAAAGTAGGCGAGAATGTTGACAATCTGAGTCAAACGTGTGAGTGAGAGTGTGTTTGAACTAGGACACTGTTGAGAATACCTTGAGAATGATACCGTCTTTCCATGAGGGGTCTGCCATTATGGTGGTTTGTGAAAGGAAAGCGAGACAAGAGGCGAGGTATAAGTAGTTCGATCGGTGATCGCCAAGTTCCGCAGTGACGCATTGCAGCCGTCATTCAATGCCTCATGTTTCCCACACCAACAGGGGTTACCCCACCTTAGCACCAATCACAACATTCTGATTCAATCCAACTCTAGGTCAAGTACATAGATAATTCCGTGTTGTCCTTATCCAAAAACAGAATCAAAAGAGATATTATACCATCATTCATTATACACTCGGGCCCGCCAATCTGACCTTCTCCTCAACGTCCTTCTCATACAAAGCAAACGCCTTTTGGAACATGATAGCCAGCTTCCTAACTTCGCGTTGGAAGGCTTCTTTGTCTGCCCACGCCAGTGAAGGATTGAGAAGCTCTCGGGGAACGCCCTCAATCGAAGTGGGGATAGACAGTCCAAAGGTGCCAAAGTTCTCAAACTCGGCTTTAGCAAGTTCTCCGGAATGCACAGCGTCGACGATACGGCGAGTGTACTTGAGAGGGCAACGCTTTCCGTGGCCAAACTTGCCACCAGTCCAACCAGTGTTGATCAACCAACAGTCGACCTTGTGCTTGGACATCCGATCTGCCAGCATCTCTGCGTAACGTCCCGGCTACAAAGATGTTAGGAGCGTCTGATAGCTGGATGTATTGCAATCACGTACGTGAAGAACAATAAATGGTGCGCTGTAACACGTCGAGAACGTCGGTATCGGTTCGAGAACCCCGTCTTCAGTCCCTGGGGTCTTACTGAAATAGCATGTTAGGCAAAGACAGGAATGCTATAGCCTCGTAACGTACGATGTATACCCAGCGAGGAAGTGGTAACTGGCTTGCTCAGGAGTCAACCTGCTTACGGGGGGTAGCACGCCGAAGGCGTCGCACGTCAACATGATGATATTTGACGGCTGGCGATCCACAACGCATGGAATTTGTGCGTTGGGGATGTACTCGATTGGGTAGGCGCAACGGGTGTTCTCAGTGATGCTAATGTCGTCATAATCGGGGGTTCGAGATAGGGGGCTGTAAACGACGTTTTCAAGGATGCTCCCGTATCGAATGGCGTTGAAGATGTCTGGCTCCTTCTCCGCGGAAAGGTTGATGCATTTGGCATAGCAGCCACCTTCGATGTTGAACACGCCAGTGTCTGACCAAACATGTTCGTCATCGCCAATCAAAAGTCGATTAGGATCAGCCGACAACGTGGTTTTGCCGGTGCCAGAGAGACCAAAGAAGAGAGTGACGTCCTGTTTTTCCTTTCCAACATTCGCAGATGAGTGGAGTGAAAGTTGGCCAAATTTGACTGGTTGGAGGTAATGCTTGGAGATTGGTTAGCACGAGCGTAGTGTAAAGAAGCACATGGCATACCATGACGGAGAAAACACCCTTTTTCATCTCGCCGGCGTATTCCGTACCAAGAATAACCATCTCCATCCGCTTAAAGTTGATCTCCACAGATGTGGTGGAGCTCATCCCTTTCGTGAATCGGTTCGCAGGGAATTGGCCAGCGTTGTAGATAATGAAATCGGGTTCACCAAAATCGGCGAGTTGCTCTTCGGTGGGGCGTATAAGCATGTTGTGCTGGTTTGTGAAAGTAAGCGGGTTGGCTGGCAACAAGTTCAGGTGACGACGTACCATGAAGAGCGCGTGGTACGCTCTGGCACAAATGACGCGAACTTTGATCCGGTACTTGGGATCCCACTAGGACAGCACATTGGTTTAGGTTACGCGAGTCAAGATACGTAGACATACCCCTGCATAGCCATCGAAGACGTAGACGTTGTCACGCGTGTTGAGATAGTCAATCGCGCGTTCTCTGTTAATTTCAAAGGTGTCTGCTCTGGCGATGAGCGGGGGGATGGATGGACAAGGGCGATTGGTCTACATACGTTCATCCATCTTGATGTTGACGGAACCCCACCAGATGTCGTCTTTGCTCGTCTCCTCAAAGACGATCCGCTTGTCCTTTGGACTACGGCCCGTCTTCTTTCCGGAGAAGTTGATCAAAGCACCCGATGAGGATATGATCGCTCCCTCGTTCCGAATCGCATCCTCATAGAGAAGAGCGACGGGAGCGTTTCGCTTGAGCTGGATCCTGTCCATATCGAAACCAGCCTGAGAGAAATACTCGAGATCGCGACCAATTACTAGGACATCGCGAAATAAAAGGGCGGGGAAACGGGTGAGATCGAAGGTGGGGTAAGGCGGGCAGAGGAACTTACGAGTGCCTATTTGCTCTGTATCGAAAGCTTGAGCATAATTCTTGTGGAGGATATGGGGGGTAACATAAGGTGTGTGATGATGGTGAACCATTGTGATTGAGGATGAAGGTTGCTAGAAGGAAGTGAAGATTGGGATCAAGGTAGTCAAGAAGAAAGAGAAAAGAGAAAAAAGAGAGAAAAAAGAGAGATTAAATATAGGAGTCAAAAAATAGGGCGGCGGACAAGATCCGTATCCGTGCGAGATTGAAATCACAATACAAGCCAGTCGTCTACAGTTATGTACCGCTTCAATTTAACACTTGAAACACGTACTTGACTCGTTAGTATCCCTAATACTTGTTGTAGTCCGTACCCCGATGTCGACCTTCGTTGAGTTGTATATGTCAGTTTCCGTAAGAGAGTTCTTTGCGTGGTGGCCCGCCACCAGATCCCCATCCGCGTCCCCCAGGCCGATATTCAAAAAAAACGACAAGGCTCTAATGACCCTGCACAACCACTCGTTTGCTCAACCGGTTTCCCCCGAGAGCACAGGTAAGAGAATCAAGAGGATGAATGTTGGACTAGAAATGTTCAACCTAGTGGCATGGGCATGTTTTGCCTTCTTCCATTAATGTTCCAAGAATGATCCTTTCATGCATGTGTTCTTTACAGGTTCGAAGCTTCACAGACAACCGCCTCCGGAGCCAATCACATGCTCCGGTGCCCCATCCCGCTTTGCTTCCGTCCTTGCTAAGACCCGACGGCTCCCCGCAGCCGAGTTATTCTTGGTCTTCAACGGCTCGCACTACCTCCTGTTCGATAACGAATAAAGCTGTCGTTCACAATGGCTAACACAGTGGCAACTCGTTATGCGTCTTTCCGCAGATGACATCGTCATCAAACCTTTGACCTCTGCAGACGTTGCTCGGGTTCACCAATTACATGTCAGTCATCTTTCCATTTCTTGCTTACAGTACACTGACCATTCGTTTAGACCTTACTTTTGCCAGTATTCTATCCTTATTCTTTCTTTCTTCAACTTCTTCTTCTACCACGTCGTATTTGCTTTGTGGCATACCACCCCTCCGACACTGCCAAGCCCATTGCTTTCATCTCGGCTTGCTCTCAGCCTCCAGACCATTCTAGACGCGGCCCAACGGCTGACCTTCAACCCCTCTCATCCCCCACCTCCGATTCGCATCATCTTTCTTCCACAAACCTCAATATCCAATCTTATGAGCCATGGGTGCAAATCCTCACCCTGGGGGTGCTTCCGTCATATCAGAATCAGGGAATTGCCCAACTTCTACTCCGTCACGTCATTGAATCGCTCCGGACCTCTTCTCCCTCACCTAATTCCCTCGAAGTAGACGACACAGAGGGCGTGTTGGTTTATGCACATGTTTCGACCACCAATGCGCATGCAATACAATTCTACAAACGCATGGGAATGCACGTCGCTTCTGATATACTTCGGAATGTGTTCCGGGTCACCACGCACGGCGCGAAGGATGCGTACATTGTTGCCGGGCGGGTATTTTGAGTGGGGTTGGGGGGTTCTTGGGAGTCCGAGTCTCCCCGCTGAATTGGAAATGTACACGCCCCAACATGTAGATCCGCGATGTACTTTAACATAGAGCAGAGACGATTGCAGCGTTGTAATTGTAGTGGCGTCACAATCTGCATGTTGTGACTCAACGCGTTCGTGGCTTTCACCTTTCACCGTCGCCAACAACGATTCTGCTCTCCCTCTCGCGACACTGCCAGTTGAATAGGCTCTCACTGGGCAATCTATTCTTTAATGTAAATTCAATCATGAATT
>CEMH01202425.1:15735-26237 GCA_001179725.1 Macrocystidia cucumis | reverse complement strand
ATAGGCGGTGATTTCTTGAAAGGAGATGGGACGGGATCGTTCTCGATATATGGCGACAAGTTTCCTGTGAGCTTGTTGAATACACAATGTATCCCCGTTTTGCAGGTCTTATTGACGATTTGCTTGGTTTGATCCGTAGGATGAGAATTTTCAAGAGAAGCATACGGGACCAGGCCTGCTTTCGATGGTACGTGACGTATATCTTACCCCCATTTCATCTTTTTTTTTGTACTGTGGACGAGCACTAACAACTGGTGCATGGTGTACAGGCGAACTCTGGACCAAACACGAATGGATGTCAGGTACGGACTCTTCTCTTTTCCTATCTCCCAACACACAACTTTTACTGCAAACTTTTCCTCTGACGACCTGCGTTGGACGACCATTCATTTTTGTTTCTTCAGTTCTTCATCACCACAGCCAAATGTGACTTTCTAGACGGGAAACACGTCGTGTTTGGAAAAGTAATCGATGGAATGCTCACTTTGCGGAAGATTGAGAATGTTCCGACGGGTCCGAACAATAGACCTAAGCTGGTCGTAAAAATTACAGGTCAGCATGTGTCTTTTACCCATATTGTTCTCTTTGAAACGTTTTCCTCTTGCTAGAATGTGGGGAAATGTAACATTGTGTGGCGCATATATCAATTGATTCTTTTTCTTGTCGATCCATTGTGAGTTCTGTGAGGTTGGGAGAATCTCAAGATCAACGCGTGGTACAAAATTCTTTCACTTTCATTCCTTTTTTCAAAAAAGAGGTATATACAACATAATTTCGTGCGTGTACATGAACAAGAACAATGGGGGAAGGGAAGCAAGGAAGTCAAGGGGGGGAAGCGCGGGAGGGGGTGGTGGAAAGAAGAACATTGTTCGTATTTTTTCAAGATAAAAAAATCAAAAAAAGCACATCACGTTTGATTGATACAGGATAACAACAACGAGCGCGAGGGGTTGCTGACGATGTCAAGGGAACAACCCACACGCCGAGCTTTTGAAGAAGGCCTTTTCAACGAACCATCTGGGTCGCGGGCACGCCTTTGGGAATGGGAGCGTGGGGGACGGGGGCGTGGGGCAACCTGAGCTTGAGGCCTGGAGAAAATACCAGAGGGAGAGGGGAAAGTTGTTTTTTTTTCTCGTCAGAACGAAGGTTTTTTTTTTTTCATGCACGCGAAAGGGTGAGGTGCTTACCGAGATCTTCGGCGACAAGGCTGGCTCCTTTCTCTCCAACCAGCAAAGCGGAGGAGTAGGTGTTGGTTCCCAAGTTGTCCTAGAGGTTGAAAGAGAAGGAAAGAGAAGGAAAAAAACAGGTGAGGCTCGCTCGTTCACGCTGGTGGGGAAAATACGTACAGGGCAGATACTCAAGTCGACGACTTTCAGGTTGGTGGTTCCTAGACAACGATGATGTCAGACGTGACTTTCCTTGGGGAGGCGGAGATGCTGGGGGAAGGCTTACCGAAGACGTTGAGACGACCGTCGACAACACCGCCTTCTTCTCTGGGTTTCATAGCTGAGGGGGCGAATGTGAATTCATGCTTGGTAGCTCTGGGGATTCTCATATATGCTTACCAGCAGTTCCTAGGGTGATAATGCACGTTTAGCGGAACGGCTCCTTTTGACGGGAACGAATAGAGAAACTCACCGAGACTGTGCCAGGTAGTCTCAACATGATCTACACGCCCAAAATATCATTGAGTTCTTATGCAAGAATGAATAGATATGAAGAGGACAAAAAACGGACCAGCAATCCAATCATCGATCGCCTTGTCGTCGTCCTCGCTGTACTGGATGTCTTCGTGGACCTTGCTTGCGTCGTACTCGTCTCCGGGTCTAAGATGTGATTCAAGCCGATGAGCTCCTTCTGACAAGACGGAACTGTTAAGATCAAAAACACGAACTTGTGCCAAGTACCTAGCAGAGTCAAGATACATCAACAACGGCGATCATCGTGAATACAAAAAAAAAAAAAAGGCGCACCCATATGGATGCCAACGGTGAAGCCGTTCGGCAACATTTGCTTCGCGGTCTTGATGTCGATGTCGTGGCAAGCAGCGGGGGACGCAGGGTGGAAGCGCGGGTGGTGAGAAGTGAGTTCTCCTCGGAATGCTGCACAAAAAGAGCAAAGGCGCCCCGTCAGCTTGAGCTCGGGGACAGTACTTCCGGCTAAAAACGTACCATCCATGCGCCTGGCAATCTCGCGAGTCTTCTTGTAGCTCCAGCGAATAGGGGCAAAGTCGGCCTTGTCGTTCATGAAACCGCTGTCGAACGTGGGCTCCTTGTATGGGTTGCTGGATGAGATGTGGATCTACAGGAAAGGGTTATGGAGGTGGGAGTTAGAAGTGAGGTTGTAGGGATTTGGTGGGTCAAACTCACCTTTCCACGACTGGCGGGGTATTCCTGAAGGAGGGATTAAATGATACGATGTTAGGACTTCGCAATGGGCGTTCTTACCAAGTATTGGAACCTTGAGGGATGAACCATGTGAGCAAATAGAAGAAGTAAAGACGAAGTTGCACGCACATCGTGATGTATTTGCCAGGAGGGAGGAGAGTGTGGTCGGCGTATGCTATATTTTCGGTCAGCATGGTTTCAAAGACTCATTGAACCCGGGTCACCTCCAGATACGATGGATCCGAACCTGAGTTTCCCAGTTAAATATGGATCTCTAAAACGAGATAGAAATGAGGACATACATGACTGGCTTGTCGGGCTTGTCCTTGAAGTAAGTGTCCCAGAGCTTGTTGAATTCTGGACCCATCTCCTTGAGTTCTGCTTCCGTTGGGCGAATCTACAAAGGCGTCGTCAATCAACCATCTCAAAAATAAACGGTCTCAGAACAAGAACACACCTTGAACCCAGCGTCGATGGCGTTCGAGGCAAGGCGGGCCTTCTCAGGGCTTGTCTCCCATTCTGTAAAGAGCTATTTCGAGACTCATCATCACTACTTGCGCAAGGATTTTGGGGTAAAGAGCCTTAGACTGACCTCCTTTTGCACTTCAGGAACTCCACGGAGGAAGTCATCGAGGGTGTGGCTCTCGTTTGAGACGCGGTAAACTGCAAAATCACATTAGCAGAGAGCTACATAGATAGGGCTAGAGGGATCCTTACTGGACAAGGTCGTGTAATGATCTTGGTATTGCTCTCCGACTCCTGGGAGGTCACTGACGACCTTGATATCGTGCTTCTTCAACAGCTCAGCGCTGCCGACGCCAGAGCGCTCGAGGATCTGAGGCGTTCCGAGAGTTCCGCTGCTGAGGACGACACACTTGCGAGCCCTGACAATGGTCTCCTGGACTTGACCGCCGTGGACGCGGTTCCTCGAGGGAACGTAGGCAACACCAACAGCTTTGGTGCCTTCAAAGATGACGCGGGAGACGCGAGCATTGGTGCGGAGGTAAAGGTTAGTTTGGACGTCCATGACGCTGTGAACGTAAGCTGGTGAACGTCAGCGTATGTGAAAAGGTACGACGGCGGTACCGCTCACCAGTCGCGGCATCGCTACGCCTTCCAGTGTGTCTGTTGATGTATTTTGCCCAGATTTCAGAAGCGTGAGAGGTATCGAGGTCTGTGTGAGCCGTGTGAGCATATGTGGGAATCAGCACACCCATTGAAATACCTTGGAGATCGTCTATACAAGGTAGGGTAAGTTCGAGATGCTGATTCAGATTTTCAAAGCACCTACCGCTGAACGGGATCCCGATAGCGTCTGATGCCCTCAGGAAGTCGTGAGCAAGGGCGGTGATGGTTCCACCGTTACTGATAGCGATAGGCCCGTCGTATCCGTGAGTGTCGTTGTTTGTTGGCTTCTGGTAGTTCTCAAGCTGTTATGATATAGATACAACAAATGTCGGCGAGAGTCTTCGTAAAAAAAAAGTTGCGGAATATTTACGCGTTTCATCAACGGAAGAAGATCTAGACCAACGATGTCAGGACTGGATTGGTCAAGCTCGGAGCTCAAACCGATACGAACCTTTTGCAGTCCAGCCAGGAGTCTTGAAATCATCTGTGATGTCGATTGGTTAGGAACACCGTGCGACACATGCCAGTAGAAGACCGACCCCAATCAGACGCGGACGCCTATATTAAGGTCAATCAGCCAAAATGGTTCCGAGTGAAGGAAGAGACCCTCGCACCCGCGTGTACATCTGACATCGTATTGGTGCTGGGTGTGAGTGACAATGATAAGATCCTTCTAATAGAGATGCATGCAAACCTGGAAGTTGATGCTGGGAAGAGAACCGCCGTTAATTAGGGAAGAAACATTCAAACCAATGAGCTTACCTGCTTCCACCACCTTCGAAAGGCACGAGCTCCGATTAGCTAGTGAAAGATACATCTAAGCTAACGCCATACCTAGAATGTTGGCGCATCTGGGGTGACGGATGTCAACGGGTGAATACTGGGCGTCTTAGCATGGACTTACGGGACGATACTCTGCCTGCCTCGGAGATAAGAAGACGCCATGGTGTCCGTGTAGAACGTGGCCTTGTCGTTGCTGAAATCATATGAGCGGTCGAAGCAACACACGGAGACTGAAGAAACGCACACTCCATCACGTTGCATGTTCTTGACATAAATACCGGGTCTTCAAAGAAACACAGTGAGCTGCGAAAGTTGGTTAACGTGAGAAAATATGCCTACCTGTACACCCAAGGGTCGTCCCTGTTGTTGGCTCCACCTAGACTGGGCGTCAGAGGTGTATAGAGCAAAATATCGAAGGCTAGGTACCTTCGACCAACATAACCTTCAAGTTAGGATCGGCATACGCCAATCGTCCAGCAACAACACAACCTGCAAGAGGCCCGGTCAATAGACTGGTTGCGGAAACATAGGAGCGTCTATACCTGCCGGCCCGCCACCTGCGACGATAACATCGACTTCTTCTGGGTGACCCATAATGCTTACTGAGATAGATGTGGATTTGGAGGGGTTAAGGAGATATGGCTGAAGCCTGGTGGGCGTCCAGCTTCGATTGAAGGGGCTTTATACAGTGCGCCAATTGAAATCCGAGGGAAGATGTGGTAACCAATGAATGGTAAAGCATTCATATTCGTAGAATATCTCTCGTCAGATGATAGGCGTGGAAAGGACTATCGAAGAAGAGATAGGGTCACATTTCCTTGATGTCCATGAGTAATCAAAGAGAATCGCGCAAAAGTTCTGAGACTGCCATCTTCGATGACCATGTTTGCCCTCCGAAGATCGATTTTAGAATGATGAAAATGCCGAGAAAAATGAGGTCCTATGGTCAAATGACAATACAAATTTGTTAGGAAACCATTGGAACCATTGTTGCGCGCCGCCCAGGGATATCCCATACGAAGATCGCGTATTGGTGTGAGATTGGTGGGAAAGCTGCGGTGGCGTTGGAGCTTCTTGTATCCATTTCAGTTCATTCGAGATGCGGGGAAACACCGATCAAGCAGATGACCATCAAGAGAGAGGGAGGCCCCTACCTGCATCGCGAAAACTACGAACTTTTCCTTTAGGATTTGCCGTTCCAAATGAGCTCAGCCTATTGGAACGCAAACCCAACCCGCGAAAGGGGTTTCACCAATGGATTGAGGAGAAAAACGAGGGTTAATTTCAATTTTCCCCACACTGGAAAATGGTTTATGCCGTTGAACACTCCTGTTATTCATTCGTGGTTATCGTGGGTCCACCGTGAGCACATTGCACTGATTCAGAAGTGAAGTTGACTCGTGGTTCAAAAATATAAGCGAATGGGAAATAGGAAAGGGGGGGAAACAAGTAAATGAACGGTTCAACGATTAGCGTCCCCACCAAGGACCACGATCTCCTGAAGATCAGCTTCTTCTGAGTCAGCCGTGGTGAGAAGGACTGAACGCCACTTACCACGGTTTACGTCGAACATCAGACGTTTGCTGGAAGTGATTGGAGTCAAGGTAGTCCTTGCCAATAGGTTGCTCACCTGCAATTAAGTCCGCGGTTAGGAGACGTCGGACTTGGGGGCGGCTAAGCGCTCAGCCATTACGATTTCAACTACAGTTAAATAGGAAGCACAAGTGTTTTCGAGGGTGACGGTGGATATAGCTAGTAGTATCGAATCAAGTTGAGGTTTGTTCGCTGTCGTTCATGACGGCTTCAAGTGGAGCGCACGTGGGTGATTTGCCAACAGTCTCCGGCGTTGTTACTCATAGTGGCAACAAAGGCTCCTTTCGGCTTTCCAGTGACCTCCATCATCATCGACCCACACAACACATGTCGCGGACTACGTTCAGTCTCATATCGTTCAATAACTCATAATGAGCTCCGTTCATAACCAAAAACCCCTACCAGCACTCCCACCAGGTTTCACCAACGCACTCGCTTCCGGAGCTCGCCGTCACCGTGCCGACCTCATACGCTCCTTTCTCTTGGAATGTGGAGATTCTGGGATTCTTGCCCAAGTTGACGTGTGGTTGCAAGAGGTGGAAAGCGCGTTGGATTCCCTCAACTACTGTCTCAAAAGCAGTGGAGGCTTGTCGGCCTTGAAGCGCTCCAGAGAACGCGGCAAGGTTCCTTCTCAAAAGATCGGTCGCAATGCCAGTGAGAAGACAGTGGGATCACAGGATACGATCAAACAAAGGAAGGCGAGTCCATCACAGGAAGGTGTACACGAGTCACTGGAACACGGGACGACCGACGGCATTGACAACAGCATACCGTTACCACAGATTCTGGAGCGGATTAAATCACTTACATTTGAAGCAAGTCTCCTGACCCCATCCACCCAACCTGCCTGGTTAATTCTCTGCCTTGCTCCTTTTGGACCTCCAACCTTCGAAAGGCCCACTTACGTTCCCGAGGGTATTGGATGTTCCTTCACACCAGACGCCTTTCAGTTCCCAGAACCCGGAAGTGGTCAATTGCTTGAGGATTCCGTTCTCTTTAACCTTCGCGAATGGCAGAGTTAGATTCAATTGGTTTCACTGGAGGCTACCTGTATCTAACATTCTTTCACAGCAATCGCTCGGTGTCCAGCCAACTCAATTCATCTTCGCCCTATCGGTGGAACGTTTACTCTCACGGGCGTAAACGCTCCTCAACACCGGATCTTGTCAACAGTATTGCGCCTATCAATATTCCTTCACCTGTCGCTGTTACTGGAACAGGACTTTCTCACCAACTCCAGGGTTGTACTGGATTTTTCTCAAACAAGGTCCCCCTTCTCATCGCCTTTGGTGGACCTCCCTCCCACAACAAATTTTACCAATAGTGATGCAAACACAAGGTCGAAAAACCGAAACTCGTTCCTGCCGAACGGCCTTTTCCACTTCTTCACAAGGAAGGCTCCTGGTTCCCGCGCTTCATCATCGAATGGGGAAGTATCAAGGAGTGCTATGACGGCACCGGGGTATGACATCGTTCCGAAGGAGAACTCTGAACGGCGCTCCTCAGAAGACAGGAGTCTTAATATTCTCCAACCGCTATCTAGCTTCATTTCTGAAAATCGCCCTTCCTTCCTTCGGTCATCAGAGCATCCAAAAGATTTCTCGGACTTGCTTCTGGTTGGTAAATTGAAAACCGTAGAAGAGGGCAAGCACCTTCTATCGACGTCTCCCGGGATCATCATTCCACCACCCTCTCTACTTGTCGATCTTGCGGAGAAGGAACGGCAGAAACCCACACGACATCTAAAAGGAGACGAACGTACCGGCCTTTCTAGCCTTCTTGGGTGGGAAGGAACAGACACGCGAGGGAAGGGGATGGTTGGTGTCTCAGGTTTTGTGCGGCAGCAAGAGTTTTCGGTTCTTTTTTCACAATACGTGCCCAATGGCAATCAAGGAACATCTTCATCAGAATCTTCGTCTACAGCTTCAGCGTCGTCAAACCAGTCGCAAACTTCTTCGTCTTCGCTTTCTTCCATCACCTCCGTGGGACCCACTCTCTTTTCACCATGTGACAGACCACAATTGGTGACCTATCGGTTCTACTCTCACGACCCGTTGGAGGATATGCGCTTAGGTGACTTCATTCAGAACCGTGTTGTCAAAGCGTCAACTACGTGCGACATAAAGGGTTGTCGATACTTACGAGGTGAACATCAATGGAGATTGATTCATGGCGGAATGCGCATTGATGTCAATGTCGGCGAGGATACCGTGGAGGATGAAGTCTCGCTGGCGGAGGACGAAATGGAGATACAGATGTGGGAGAGTTGTAAGGTGTGCGGATCCAAGTCGGAGCGAAGGTCCATGAGTGACGGAACTTAGTATGTGAATCGCAACAGTTTGGAGATGGGCTAATCATGGTGACACAGCCTTCTCTCCTACGGAAAGTTCCTTGAGCTTTTGGTCTACTCGCCGGCCGTTTGTACATTGACACCTGCATTATGCGAACACACAACACCTCCTTCGCAGCCGTGGAAAGAGCTTCCAACCTCACGACTCCACATCGTCCGCAAATTTTCTCACAAAGCGCAGGTCGTTTCGTTCTCCTTGGCCTTGGTGGATGATATCTTCGAACTCCGCGTGCCGCGTCTACAAATCTTACGGCATTCCGCCGATAAGATCGTCCGAAACCCAGAAACATCAGAAGACCGCGACGAGGCAAGGAGCGGATTAGACGACGATAAGAAGGTTCTGCGACGTGAAATCAAAAGATGGTGGGAAAGTGTTGCGGATCATATGGACAAATTGGGGAGTGACTATTGATACACATTCAAAGCACGACTCTTATCTTTGTTGTTTTTACAGGAAGCTTTACTCGAGGATGCCGACGCACGGACGGTTCATAAAGCACTTCCACGGTTGCCTTCCACCGATGACGCGTTTGATGAGGTCGAAGACCTTAACTTTCAACACGCCGCAACACACCCAAATCGACCTCTAACATTGCACGCACCAAACCCCTCTATCTCAAGTGTGCTCACAGCATCCACGGCCACTCCGGCGAATGTAGATTCCGCTTCTGGACAACCCCTTGAACCAGCGAGGCTGTTAGCCAGCTTACGCCATACATTTCATCGGACAGAACAGTCGTTACATTCACAGCTTTCCAAAACCCCATCCACCTCCTTGAATGACGTGAGGCGAGTTTTCTTGTCCGCAGCGAAGGGTGCAGATAAACGGTTGTACGCATGGCAAGAAAAGCATCTCCCATCCATTTCCGGGACCCACCTAATAGATCATGTGGTTGCGGAACAACCAACTTGGTGGGGCAAGGGCCATCACGTACCTCCCAGCGGAAACGTCATCATTCGAGAAGACGACTGGGGAAGCATAATCGCGTTTACTCTGAGGTGAGTACTTCATTTGATGTCGTCGAGTTACTCTGATTGTGAGCTCGAAATTTCAGTTCTGCCGACTACCAAGATGAGATAGATAACATGTCTACAGCGCGAACATCTTCCACATCTTCCACATCCTCTAACCCACCATCACCGCCTCCAACCTCCCAAACCACGTCATTCTTCTCAGCCGCAGCAGGATATCGCCTTTTCACGAGTTCCGTCCAATCACAACCTGATCCAGATAAGGATGACGTGACATGGGACGAACCCGAGGCGTTTTCTGCCGTCATCTCACGGAAGGAGCACCCAAGGGACCCAACCTCTTTGCTTTCGTTCCGCGAAGTGCTTAGACATCGTCAGCCGCTTGAAGGAATACCACTTGGCAGGATTGGGAGTGCTGGGAGTTCTACTACGCGACTAGCTGGAGCCCCCCCGCTAGCTTGGGCCAAGCCTGAAGTTCAGCTGAATACAGACGAAGCGGACGGCGAGGTGACAGGCCTTCCGGACCTGGCGGTTGTTGAGAAGAAATTGCATCAGGTTGAAGCTGCTGCCAGCGCGAGCAGGGGGAACATTACGAAGTCCGAGCTACCTTCCACTGTGACCATGACTGATGTCATCACTGACACAGTATCCTCTCTACTCGAGCCCGAAGACACGCCGGGTGAGGTGAAACGGGTAGAAACCAGCGAGGGCTCCTCGGAAAGTGGCCTGACCATTGGTAAAGATGGCGAGCCCACTGTTCAGCTTCTTCCCCCTCCCCTCCCTCCGAAGGATCGTCGATCTCCGAAACGTGTCGAAACTTTCAATACTCAGACGTCCTCCATCACGACGAGTGGAACGGCACAAACTACGTCAACGATAACCAACACGATCACCAGCAGTTTGGGTTTGGCGATGCGTTACATGCTCAAGCAGGAAGAGCAACCCACCACTGAAGGTCAACCTGCTGTTCATCATGGACTGCTCTCGACGGATGGTCATTCGCCTGCTGGAGAACGGCCT
The DNA here is from genome assembly GCA_001179725.1 of Macrocystidia cucumis. NCBI lineage: Eukaryota > Fungi > Basidiomycota > Agaricomycetes > Agaricales > Macrocystidiaceae > Macrocystidia > Macrocystidia cucumis. Next base: position 16,004 of record CEMH01202425.1, on the reverse strand, counting down.
CATATCAAGTACGATTGGACGATTGGGAAACGCCTCAAGTTCAGCTGCACTGTTTATTACGCAAGACAATTTGACGTTCTCCGGCGGAGATGTGGAATCGAAGACGTGTTTCTCCGAAGTATGTCTCAAAGTTGCAATTGGGCGGCAGATGGAGGGAAAAGCAAGGCGAATTTCTGGAAAACTACAGACGAACGTTTCGTCATCAAGACTCTGGTCAATGCTTGGAACGTTGCTGATCTGTAAGTGATTTCACGTCTTGAGCTCTCTAT
>CEMH01202425.1:5498-15706 GCA_001179725.1 Macrocystidia cucumis | reverse complement strand
CTCTTTCAGCCATGTTTTGTTAGACTTGGGGCCTTCGTACTTCCGGTATATGGATTCGACTGCAAGCAAACCGACTGCGCTCGCAAAACTGTTGGGGTTCTATACCATTGAGATTCGGAATCTGGAGACCGGCGCCGTGCAAGCGAAAGCCGACCTTCTCGTCATGGAAAACTTGTTTTATCGCCAGAAAGTGGTAAAAACGTTTGATCTCAAGGGGATCCAAGGTAGAAAAGTGAAAGCGGCAACTGGGGCTGGCAAAGATGCTAAACTGGGGAAAACCCTGTTTGACGGGGAGTGGATAGAAGGTTTGTCGCCACTTCAAGCTTGCCCAATGCTTGGGATCAGCTGCTTGATTCAACTTCCCCAACAGGTCAGCAGAAGTCACTGCTGCTAGTCCGCCCGTACTCCAAGAGCGTACTCCACGAGGCGATCGCGAGTGATGCGGACTTCCTTGCTCGTAGTAACATCATGGATTACTCGTGAGAACACAACGTTAGGTCGCTGATCAACATCTCTAACACTCAAATCCAGGTTGCTTGTTGGGATTGATGAAGAAAACAAGCAGATCGATTGCGGTCTGGTCGACACCATTGGTATGCCACTGGGTTTGAAAACCAGTGTTATTTTCTCACCTCCATTTCAGGCAGCTACACGTTTGCCAAAACCCTAGAATACAAAGCCAAGCATGGACTCAAAACTGGTGGGAAGGAAGTGACTGTAGTCCCTCCATTAGAGTACCAAGAGCGGTTCGTAAGCGCACTCGAAGGGTACTTCGTTCCATGCCCAGGTTAGGCAATGTCTTGCTTGTCGGTCACTCAGCTCACATTCCCTCCCTTGGTGTAGACAAATGGACGAAACCGGCCGACAGTTCGAGAGTTGTCAGTGACCCTCATTTGTTGCCGAGCGTTCTTTAGAGTTTAGAAACTCGTCTATGGAAAAGACTGACATAACAACGGAGTTGGGGATATAATTAGTTGTAATTCAAGGACCATGCTAGTGGGACGTATGAGATCGCCTTCGCAGTCTCGGGGGATGAGAGTGGATGTATTGAGTTGGGGTATCATGTTACTCAAGCTGCATGATCTCAGTAACTTGTGGTTGGTGGTAGACGATATACTTACCTGTAAGACATGGAGGTTTTTCCGGAGAATGGCATCCCGGACTGATACAGTAGGGTACGTCAGAGCCAAAAACAAACGAGAGCCATTGTCACATACCCCCGATCAATAGCGAAGTCGTCATACTCGTATCCTGTGGGGAGAATGGGGTCATTTCACGGGATGGGGCAGCAGAGGACCTTTCGTACAATGGCTGATGTCTCAAAGCACATGAAAGCACGAGGAATAGGTGAGTGTTTCCGCTGTTAATCCAGTTGAAATTTTTATAAAACGATGAGGTTCATGCGCGACTGACATGGTAGCTGTGGAAACGGTCTCTGAAATCTACAAAAAAAATCAATCATTTCGTCAAAAAGCGAAAGGATATAGTAGACAAACATTTTACAACATTTTCTCTATCATTTGGAGTGTCTCCGTAACTGGGTACATATTTCGAAACTTTACATCCAGACTTGAGCTTTGCGTCAAGGACGTCCATCTGAGGCAACCCCCCAATCAGGTACTTGTAAAGGGATTGCATGGGATGAAACGTTCACACCTTGTTGAGAAAGAGAATGATCTGGCAATTCTCGAGGAGCTTGTTCGCGCACATATCTCGCCAGAGCATCAGACTGTCTTCCTATGAAGTGAAAAAGACGTCAGGGATGGTTCTTTTCTAGAGGCCAACCAGCATGGCATCACCAGTCTGTTGATCCTGCGATCCTCTTCCAGGTACTCCGAAAACGCGAGGGGGGCGATGAAGAGAATTGCATGGACTGGAGACGGTTGAGTCGGAACCGAGCCTGTGTTGGAAAAACGAGGCTCACCATGCTCAAAGTAAGGGGCCCACGATGCGCGCTAGAGAAACCATTGCATCCGATTGTCATCTTATTTCATTTCGCATGGCATGACTTACGACACTCCTACTACCCCCGACATCTGTTATGTAGACGTCCGCACCAGCGTCGGGTCCTACACGTAATAAGCGCTGAAACAGTGATAGTCATGACAACAAGAGGACCCACCTGATTCTACCACAAGATGATGTTCCTCTGCGCCCATCGTCTGAACTCTGGCTTTAACGATGTCACCTGAAGATACAATGTCAACTCAACGGGAATGATTAAAAATCCATGCAAAACGCACAATCTGTTGGTGTGTAATCGATCGCCGATACTCTATCTATGTCATCCAAGAAGCTTCATGCCGGCCTATATAAGACTCGGAGTATTTGTAGAAGATAAAAGCGAACACTCACAATCCCGGCTCATGCTCGAGGCGGACATCCTTTGCGTGCAAGATGTTGCGCACCGTAGCGTCTTCCCATAGCACCTTGATATCATCTTTCGACGCGGCGAGCACCAATGCTGGGTCATTGTTGTGTAGAATTGCTGAATCGCGGGGACTGGGCATTTCATCTGCCACCGTCCGGGCGCCGAGTATTGACTTCCATCCACTCCCAGCCTGTACCGACACATGTTTGGAGCTTGGTAATTGTGGGGAAAGAAGGATTTTTATGGATGTCTCGATAGAAAGTAATGGTGTCAGTCCTCGACGAATGCGTCGTAAGTTGGGTGAGATGGTCAATGGTTTCGCAGTCGAGCTTTCGGGGGCAGGTTTGTCTTCATCGGCCTTCTCTAGTACCGAGAGTATTTGCTTGAGTGATCTGTACTATGTTTTGAGAATGCGTTTTCAATTTGAGCTGCAGCCGATTCACTAACCCGATGAGGTTGAGTTGGATGATAGTCTTCCAAGCTGATCGTTCTGCCTGAAAGCGCGTCGGTGCGAACGCGAGTTGAAAGTCTAGGACCACAGTGAGAGATTTGAATGCGAAGCGGATTGATCTCCACACCTACTCTTGAGGATTGAACTCTAGGTATCATTTCAAGAACATCAACCTTTGGGAACGATACTTGAAGACGGGAATAAAACGAACCTTTCCAGACTCTGATTGTCCTGAAAATGCAGTGAATTGGTTCAAGGCAAACAAGAACTCAAGAATTTTCGAACCTAAGAGCAAGATATGTATCCCCTTCTTCTTTTTCTCCAACAACTTTCTCGCTTCGCGAAGCGAGGCGTCAATCTTTTCAGAGCGTTGAGTGGCTTGCTGTCTCGTATTTTCATCTTCGCCTGGGCCACAGAACTCGGGGGGGATCGTAGGAGAAGTGAAGGGGTTCATCGGGTGCGCACCTTGCTCTCGTGAGGACTTCATGGTCAAGTGAAAGTGCGTGGTCCACCCTGGCCATTGAATCTGATATTTCATTTCATCTCCACTCAGGGTCGGCAGCGTGGCGAGCTGCCAGGCAGCAGCTAACCTAGATCATGCTCCCATCGATGAGACGATCCGCTGGTTCATGGTTCATAATCCCCTGCCCATCAAAGTGAAGATTGTTGACTCCTCAAGGCACGTACTCCTGGTGGCTTAGTGGGATGCCTTGACTGACTCGAGAACGCGAAAGAGTGACTCTGGGACCGGAGCCTGCCGATGTTTGTTGCATCATTCAGGAACCTTTCCTCGGCGGTTCAAACCTCACTGGAGAGATAACACAAGTGTTCTACAGAGCGAGCGGGTGCTATAGGACGCTAATGATTCGGGGGGTGTCTAATGCTCCTTTGCGATCGAGTCTACTCGAAGTTGTGGACTTTGAAATCTTTCACTCACAATTGAAAATGGATTTCGGCACCATCATCCCAATCTAACAGATGTGCATCAGACCCTGAAGGGCATCTGTACATTTGAAATGTAACCGAGTGATCTCACCACGTAATTTGGCATGTCAACCTTGAATGAACGAACATAAAATGGATCGGAATGGACATGAACGAAGGTGCTGATACTGTCGTAGCACATAACTCACCACCTCATGCATTCTCAAATCACCTGCTACGCTGCACAGCATGTACGCAGCATCTTTCTCGAGACCGTGTTCATTGGAAAGATAGTCGATCATATTGCGCACTGCGGCGCGTGTCGCAGTTCTGATGTCGGAATCGATCCCGGTAGTACAGTAGTATTGCTCCCCGACCGGAGTGACGGAAGTGAAAAGGAAATGCGGCGTTTTCACGAGTTCTCGATCCTTTCTGATGGTGAGCTTGACAGTAACACGCATCGGTGTCTCGATCGCAGTTCCTATGAATTTAGCATTAGAGAGGGGCCGAGAATGGTGGAGCAGCCAAGACTTACCACAGACTTCTACAAATCGAAACCAGGAGAAAATCCTCAATGAGTCTCAGAAGAGAACCTTTGAATGATGAAGGCAAAAAGCGTTACGAACCACCATCCCCTTGGGCAGCATGACCATCCTGAGAAAATGTGACGCGATGTCGGTTACTTTTCAAACTTGGAAAAGGGGTCCCACGCACCCCGATGGAGAACAAGCCCCCTTCGGCTTCAACAGGCAAGAACAGCGTCGAACCCGCGGTCAGGTATTTCGTATCGAGATTTCCCCCCGTATTGTACGGAGGGATGGTAGAGAATGCACCCGTCCTCCCAGGGGCGACTCCCATTTCCCCAGCAAATGGACGCAGAGGTATACGAATCCCCTTGGCGACGTCAAACCACGCTGTGCCGCTCTTCTTATCCAATTTCCAAATCTTCAATTTAGGAGTGGGGTATTCATCATGCAAAAGACCAAACCCCGGAATGAGCGCCGTCCAACCCCAGTCAGCTGTTTCGATCGAAATGACGTCGACTTGCAAGGTGTCTCCTGGCTTTGCACCCTGGATGTAAACGGGTCCATTCACTTGATCTAATTGGGCAAAAACGAGGGACGACAGGGTTTCGGCTGAAGACTCTTGCGAAATTTGTCCATTTGATGCATCTAGACAATCGAAAGTGACGGTCTCGCCTGATTCGACGTGCAACACTGGCTTGATGCTAAAATCAAAGGGCCCGTCATGGGTGAGGGACAGACACCCCCCGTTCCAATGCAAGGTCTTACCTGTTGTCCCAAGCTAAATGGGACTGGTGCCTCTTCACACTGTGGACCGACGACATTTGTGAGAGGGGGGGGGCCGAATGAAAGAGGGCTGAATTCAGGTGCGAAGCCGTCCCTGGCTTGCTGAATCAAATTCTCATGTGACCGAGCATCGTGATACCTGAGTCGAAACGGGTGAATTGAAAAGGTCAATATTTCCCAACAGACATCGAACGTGGGATCTGTAGAATTGAGAAGGTCGGGCGCCGATTTTTGTGTGACTCGATGGGTCATTTGGCCCTGTACGGAGCCCACCTCTGACACATTATGTCAAAGCTGCGCTTGGACAACGGCGAGGTGGCGACAGACTTTCCGATATTATGGACTGTCTACGGGAGACTGGAAGGCGAACGATTGAGCACTCAGGAACTTCACCTTTGTTTCGAATGATGACCCGAGCGGGTCTTGGACCTACAATTCAAGAAAAGTCCGAAATGATCCATTCAGAAGGGATCAAAAAATGTGAGAAAAAGGTCGAATATATGGGGTATCATCGGACTGACGAAAACAAAAACCACGTTCTAATATCCTTCGTCCCCAATAGCGTTCGCTCTGTCGTCTGAGAACATGACTCTGATCCACGGCGCATGGAAGTAAAGACCTCGCGCAAACGCTTCAATTTGTTGGCTCGTGGTGTGATCTGACCACGCACGTTCCAAGCCTCGCAAATGTGCCTTCATTTCCATCTCGCTCTTCAGAACCCACGCTTGCTTCCCGCCGGGTGAGGGGTGGTGTCGTGAGCCTTCCGGAGCCGGGACGCTTTCAGGAATGTACCGCCTGTTGGCATCGAGCGTAAATGTCTCCAAAGATGACAGTCGGGAGACCCCTTCCAGGACGCTAACGACGACATGGGCGACAGTTGCAGGAGGGGGAACGAGCATAGATAGCGACGCTGTATACAGCGTCACATAGCGAAGAGCGGGCTGTGAGAATGAGAGAAGCAGGGACATCCACCTAAGAGTTGCGTTGAGAGTAGTAAGTGACGAGAACGTTAAAACGGGCGAGGGTGTCAAAGGGGGAACATCATTGAGATTGATGATGATCCTAGACAGGGCAGGAGAGGTGCTGAGGAGAGCTAATGCATCGGTAGATGATATACTGCAATGCTTCATGTTGAGCCTGCGTAACTTCCCTTGCAATACGTTGGCAAACGTAGGCAGGATCACATTCCACCTGATGTCCTGGGGATTGGAGGGGAAATGTATAATCAAGCTGGTAATTGGACAGGTTTGAAGAACGGAAAGAGTCCACTGCAATGCGGGGGGAGTAAGAAGGATCACGGAAGATATGCTCAGTTCGTGCAGTGATTGTGCAGGAGAGGTTAAGCTCAGTTCTGGTAGAGCGATTGAACGCCCTTGATTCGCAGGGCGGCGATACTCCCACCCCGACTCTCGAATAGCAGCGTTCAATATGACGTCGAGTTTTTGGCTCTTATTGGTGCGCCGTATAGCCCGCAATAGGCCATTGGATGACTGTCGACCAATTTCGTATGAGTGGATAAGGTATCGGCCGCCAATGACGGCAAGCGAAGCGCACGATCGGTCGAGAATGATTTTGAGCAGCGACCCCAAAGCAAGGGACCACTCGCTGAGGATGAGGTCATCTCCGCGCGTAGGGACAGACAAGTCTTCAAATCTAATTCGCACGGTGCCCAAGCTCGACACTCGGGTCATGAGATCGGAAGCGCGGTGAAGTTGAGATAGAGTCGTTCGCCAATGTTTTGTTCGCCGTGGAATCCATATTGATAGTTTTTCTATTCGTGGGATAGGACTGAAAGAAATGAAAAGTCCAGATACTTCGTCAGGTCCCATGGATTGACCTCGTCCAAAGAACTGCAGATATGTGAATTCGTCTGATCCTATTGGACCATAGTGGGCGAAAAACAATGGTAATGAGATGGCGTGAAGTCTGCGGCAAAGAGTGGCGAGGCCATATAACTCTGCGGGATGCAGCACGCTGCGGTCTGAGAAGATCTTGTGGAGGAGCTCGTTGGGCAACGATAGTAATCCATAGGAGCCTACTGGTCCATCATTGCTCAGTGGGTGTACCAAAGGCAGAGGGTTCATGAGCTTCTTCTTGCAGCAAACGTAGCAGTGATGGGTGGCCCTCAGCGTTTAGCCTCTAGTCCGAGAGTCAACTTCCGGTGAAGGAATACATCTACATCAAATCTCACCAATGATATCCGGTTGGGCCTACGTGCTCAACCGCTTTTTTGGTTTGAAGTTAGTGCGTTTGGATCAAAATGCTCGTTAAGCGAACGAATATTCACGCGCACGGCCCGAGTACATGGCTGTAGCCACAACTCATTCTCCTCGACGACACTCAGGCTCTTGACGACGTGTGGTCGAGCTCAACACTGTATACCGCAAATGAGAACCGTAGCCGATGAGCTGTAATCTGAATAGCCGCTCTCCGATCGATCAATGCAAGACAACTATTCAGTCATTCAAGTCCCCATTGGTTTCGCCTCCAATGCCCACCTCGAAACCTGTCTAGTATAGCCAACGATCCAGTTATGGCTCATGTCTTCTTCCACTAAACCCTCTCAAAACGCCAGTGTGGACGGGTTCAAGGATGGCAGACCTCCGGGTGGCACAGCACGTCAGCCATCCTCCAGAACACCTCGGAAGGGACACGTTCAATGGAGTGACAACCCACACATTCATGAACTCGATGAAAAGGGTTTAAATGTTAGTTCTATCTATGATTGTTAAAAGCCAAGCTAATCCATTTTTCCTACCGGAAATAGCCCGACGCATTCGAGAATCTGACGGACGCCTTGCGTCGGCACTCCATATCAACTCCAAACCGAATTCACCATTATCCCCCGTTGGAAAACACCAGCCTCGCAGATTCACCATGGCCTGGTGACTCGGAAGCTCCCTCAGAAGGTCCATCTCCTCGCCATATTGCTTCGTCTGGTGCTTCCAGCGTGTCATCTGGCGCTGTCTCTCCCCAAGAACACACCGTACCCGATAACTACATTGACCCCGACGAACGTGAGGGCCTTCCATGGAACAAGAACAGTGACAGTCGGGCTCAGTCCAGAGCTGAAAAGCTTATCGGCGCTCATATCCTCAATAACCCAACATCAGATACCCGCACATGGATGCGCAGATTTAAAGGAGATCCCCGAAAAAAGTCTGGACGTGACGTTGAGAGGGAAGCAGACTCAAAAGCTGCGGGACCTTCACGTAATGGTGGAGGACATGGTGGCATCCTCTCCGCACTATTTAGCCTTCACGACCGTCAGGCGGAGTCACCTTCCGAGAGGCGGCCAGTGAGACCCCCTCTCACACGTTCCTCCTCAAAAATTTCAAGCGGCGTCATAGAACCCATTGGCAAGCATGTCATCGAACCTTTCGGCAAACACGTCGTTAAACCGATTGGCGAACACATCATCGACCCAATTGGAAGGAGTATACCTGCGGTTTCTCAAAGTTCTTTACTACAACCGGGTTCGTTGGCGACAAAAACGAAGAACGCAGGAGGCGTCATTGGCCCTCTTATTGCGAGCACGGGAAACTTGATAGGTCCCGCGTCACCTCCTGCTGCGAGGCTACAGCCAAGTCTTGCCAGAACGGGATACCGACTCTCTATGTGAGCCCTCGCTTGGATTTTTTTTCTATCGTTGCGAAGCAGGTGCGCTGACACTGCTTTTTTTCCTAAGGTATTCTCATGGCAAGCCACGTTCTCCGAATCCCACACCAACTGTCGGTTCTCCTTTGGAAATTGGGAGCTCTACTCCTCGTGGGCCAGGAGCTCCTGAAGTGCTTTCACCTCCCTTTCCAGACTCCAGATCGCCAGGTACACCTGCGTCATCAACACCCACTTCGCCGTTCAGACCCCCAGGCCCATCACGGTCAAGCTCACACCTGAATTCCAAACTATCCGGCATTGGGCGCAGTGCAGGCTCTCTTATAGGCCTCGCCTCTCGAGACACGAGCACCTCTGATCTCACCGCAGAGAAGGATGCTCCCCGTCGTGGGGCTACAAAAACCAGGCGAAGGAGGGCTGAAATCTACGTTAGTGATGTTCACTTTGTTCCTTTCCTCGGGAGAGAAGCTTACGATGGCGTTATGACATCCAGATCACTCGCCATGTTGCCCTGGTCATTCAGCGGGAAGAGTTTGTGTTGAAGTTGGCAAGAGCCCTGATGATGTTTGGTGGACCGTCTCATCGATTATCAGCCCAATTGCAAGCAACGGCGCATGTACTAGACATCCAGATGAGCTGCATGTACATGCCTGATCTCGTGCTCATCAGCTTTAACGACGGCGCAACTGGAACTTCAAATGTGAGATTCATCAAGCAAACAAGTTCCTTGAATCTAGAGAAGCTGGCGAAGGGTTATCTTGTTTATTGGAAGGTGAGAAGTCGTTGTATATCATGGGTCCGAAAAGTGACCGACACTGGACACCTTTATTTAGGTCATTCATGATGAGGTTTCGGTGGCAGAAGCGTCGGAGCAACTGGACACTTTAATGACGCAACGCCCTGTCTACAGTTGGTGGCAGCTCATTCTCATTGGCGGAATGTGTTCTGCTGCTATTTGCACCGTAAGTTTTAGCGGGAGCTTCATCGATGCTTTGGTCGCATTTCCTTTGGGAGGAATACTCGTGGGCATCCAGATTCTCGGCTCTAGTCATCAACTTTACAGCAACATCTTCGAGTCAGTTGTCCCAAACCTGGACCGTAATCGTGGCTGATCGAATTTTCGTTAGGGTGACGGTGGCCATGCTTTTCAGTTTCCTAGCTGCTGTGTTCGCATCAACGCAGTATCTGTGCTATTCGGCGGTGGCCTCTAGCTCGGTGGTGCTCATTCTTCCTGTTAGTACCCATCATAATCATCCACATTCTCAACTAAACGATCATCAACAACATCAGGGCTTCATTGTCCTGTGCGGCGCACTTGAACTGATGTCACGAAACCTCATCGCCGGCTCGGTTCGCCTGGGATACGCCATCATGTATTCTCTTTTTCTTGGTTTCGGACTCGCGGTAGGAGCAGAAGCCTATGAGAAGATCACCAAGCATAAGGTTATCGGTGGGGAGGACTATACTTGTTCGTTGGCTCACCCCATGGGTAGCCCATGGTATCGCAGGACGCCAAGTAAACTGTGGGGTACGGGAA
>CEMH01202417.1:0-13804 GCA_001179725.1 Macrocystidia cucumis | reverse complement strand
GTACGTCGTTTGGTTTTCGGTGGTTTCTGGCATCCACTGACGGGTATTCCTGGATTCGATTTCGGACAGGTTTCAAGTCGAAGCGAGTTCGAGTCAACTTGATCCCCTTTCAAAAGATTGAAGATCTGGGTCTCCGAGTCGATGCTGGTCTCGGGGGTGCCAACACCGACAACAACACATCTCAAGTTATCAAGGAACGACGTTACGCTATTCAAGCAATCATCGTCAGGTGAGGTGGACGTCCCATATCAATTTGACGCCCTTTGACATCGCGCTCGAAACCATGAAAAAGGGTCATGAAGACTCGTCAAAAGATGGAGAGTCACGCACTCATCCACGAAACAATTTCCCAGCTGTCAAAGCGATTCATGCCCAAGACGGAGGACATTAAAAAGGTGTGTAGAGCCGTCACCTGGTTGTTTGAGCATAGAGGTTTTCGGTCGAAGCGGAGGCTCACCATATCACCGTTCCCCGTGCATATAGGCGATTGACAACCTTGTCGAAAGGGAGTACCTTCGTCGTGAAGTGGATGTTTTAAAAGACGCGCATTACTACGAATACATCGCCTAGGCGTGTGGTCTCCAACACCAGTCAGGGAGCTTGAACATCGCTTGGTTTCCAAGCCCAATTCTCGTGTATGATCTATCTTTTGGCGAGCGACAGATTCATTGGAATTATATGATGCAAATATCTAGACCTTGAGTTGCCCACGATTGCGATGCGATGTGCGAGTCAGCTTAGCGGTGAAGAAATTCATTCAAAAACGATCTTTACACCGGCATGTGCAGAAAAGGGCGATACCAATGCTCTCGCGCGGAAAGGGATTACTCAGGCACCATCATTGCACTGCGTTTCGACATCAACGGTCGCGGCAGACGACAGCCAACTCTCGGCGAATTTCTGGTCCAATTTGCGGGTGGAAATTGGCTTTGACGACATCCAGGAGGGCGCTCCTTTGATCAGGCGACAAATCGGTGGTATGTCTGAAGCGGTCAATGAGGGGACGTTGTAGGTTTCGCGTTCGATATTGAGACAATACCTTTGAACAAAAACGAGTAAACATTGCTGCCAAAGCACAGGAAGATGTACATGCTTGATCTTCGCCCAATCTGAGATTTTCATAAAGTAGCAGACTAGGCCGTCCAAAACCCGGAAGGGAAGATCTTTTCTCTTGTCGAGCAAAACCCTCAAGAAAAGGCACTGGGAGCCTGGGCGCGTGATATTTGAGTATGCTACAGTCGAAGAGGAGTGGGAATCGATTACCTGAAAATGGGAGAGACGATATCCGCAAAATTGCTGCACCAAGATGGGTGAATGGGATGGACCTTCGTGACATGACAGAGGCGATGATGGCTGCTTCCTTCAAAGTGCAGCTCTCCTGCAAGAAGGTCGATGAAGGTAGCGAGATTGAATGTACTGCACGAACCTCCAAGAGCGGAAATACTATCCCTTTAAAGAATGCTGCGGGTTTGAAAAGGCCACGAAGGAGACTCTCGTAGTAATGAACGTTCAAAACTTTATTAGAACCGATATTCTCTCGGATGGAGGGCAAAAGCACATAGTGGAAGAAGAACTCCAGTTCAGAGGGCTTCATACTAGAGACAAAGATCTTGGTCGCGTTCTTGCATGCAAAGGGGTGCCAGTTTTCCGGGTGGCTGAGCGCGAGATATCTCCGCCAGTCAGGGAATGAGGGCAGGACTTTCATGACCTTTGGAAGTGAGCCGGTTCCTTGCATACCTTGCCCAACCCTGTGGCGACCCATCAGCATCAAAGAGGCTGTTTTACACCACAACATTTACTTTGTGAAAAGCTGAACAACGTGAGCATCGAGGCCATCTGCAGGGTTCGTGCTGTCGCGTCGAGTTGTTAAGGCAGGAAGCGACGGTTCCGAGGATATTTTGGATAAGATCACTTCTGCCAGCGTCTTGCGTTCCCAACGATTGGAGGGAAACAGGCGATCGAAAGTAAGAAGATCGGGCGCATCAATGTCCTGAAAGTGATGAACAAGATGAAGGTCAGGATATCAGCCCATAAAACGATGTTGCTATGACCTTCAATGTCAAAGGCTCACCAAGTCTGGTATAGACTCATTAGATTGCAATCCGTCCTCCTTGTCCTTGTCCTCGTCCTCGGCGTCATACAAAGGATTCATTTTCTGGACCAAAGTAAAAGCACTGGGGAGCGTTCCCTCTTGGTTGCTAAGATCCACATCACTCTCAGCAAGTTGGTGTTGCTGGAGTTGGGCCAGTTCGATCACTTGCTTCGACGCGCGATGATCGAGATAATATTCTTCGAGACTCGCAACGTCGACGCCGCCCTCGGGCTTGCGTTTCGATCTTCGTTGGAGTGTGTGTGGAGACATGTCATCCTCAATGTCAACATGTAGAGGGTTATGTCGCAGTCTCGCGACAGTACGATTGGTTCGAGGCATGATAGCGAAAGGAGCGAGAAAGGCGGAGAAAAAAAGTAAACATTGGACAGTCGGGCACCCACATTACAACAACGACAAATAGGAACCCATCAAGGGCCGTATCATATCAACAGATTATTGCCATTACCCGCCACCATACTTGGTCACAGTGTTATAGTAGGTGCCATCAAGCTGACAAGACGGGCAGAGGCTGAAGTGAGTTGTACTGTGCACATAAGAATCTCGCTGTTTTCTACAGATTTGGCGACAAGTTGAGACCTTCAAGCTCCTCATAAAATTCAAGGACCGCTCACATGGTGGAATGGGTGCAGTTAGCGTGAGCTACGTGCGTCGTACTAGTCAGGCATTCTACGTTGTTGCAATGGAGCTGCGCGGAGGTGATTGGGAAACGAAAAGACACAGAGAGCGGCTTGAGGACGTACGAAGGTGTTCTGCTGGCCCACAACTTGTTGGTTATGGCCGCAGGAGGTGTAGTGTTCAACTGGCCTTGAATAGCGGCACATCGTATTGGATAGCTTTGTGATAATTTATTCTGGAGTAGGTGATTTAGGAGAGTATGGGAGAGAAAGACGGCACTTACTTTTGGCATTTTATATCCTCGTGAGCGTCAACGATGCGAACAGGAATAGAGGCTCAACTCTGCAGGGCCCTCCGAGAAATATATCGGTTGACAGATTGCCGCTGTGAGGCGTTTTGCAATGTACTCACCATTTCGCGTCTAAACAAAGTATCCGAGACAGTGGAGTGGCTGAAGGGTTTGGAGAGTAGCGCGGTTGAAGGTCCATCGGGGAGGGTATATGCCCCTGTGGTGCTTCGAGCCCTTGTCAAGCCTTGGGCTACCGAAAAAGGGTATAACTGGAAGAAAAGATTTGTGTTGCAACTATCTAAGGCGGTATCTTCCGCGAACGGACAACCTACCCTACAAAGTTGACGGCGAGTGGCCGCGAGACTACAGCGTGGACACGGGGTTTTCTGTATCGCTTTTCAATGCTGCAGAAAGCTCGCTGGCCTAGTATGATTGTTTTGAACCGTGGTCGTTAGTCTTAGGCCGAGACCGTTTGAACTTCAGGGGGGACGCTAAACGCCAGATGAGGAGCCCTGACTCGTCCACGCGCTGCGCCTCAGTCCAGAGACAGAAAAGGGCCGTTGATTGACTCGGGGAATGCACTTGTCTCCCAAGATACAGGCACTCCTCTCGATTTCCAGAGGCGAACCTGATGTAGCATGACTCGAAGGCTAAGAAACACGCGTTCATCAATTCGGGGTGTGGATATACTTACCTGAAAACTCTTGCGTCTCTGCTAGGACGCCTCTCGCGGTCTGCCTGGGGAAAGAAATCCATTCCAGGACAAATTATTGATGAGAAATAATAGCGGTCTTGGGTATAGCCCAGCAGAGAGATGGAGTCATTTGGGGTCAGGCGCGGTTGTGATTGTATGACCGAGAATTGCAGTACTCTTCACCTAGGATTGTGGAGTTTGTTTTCAGTACGACTTGAGAGTTTGCAGCGCAAAAGGCTAGTGTTCTGTGGAGGGTATTCACAGTTTGTGCTTCTAAAGATGACGACCACCACGATGATGCAGACTTTGAGATCTGAAAGCCCCCTTCGTTCAACACTAAAACGGCCAAAAGTCAGCGGCAAGCAAGGTCCAGGGCTAATTAAGTTATACTCAATAGTTGTTAGCTGCGGATGATCATCTCCAGCGGTTGATGCAGTGAAATGGCAAGTCTACCAGGTTGGGCCAAATGCACGGGGACTGTGTTGGTCAAATTTCCGAGTCTTCCGCTCGGCGCCTCCTTTTGGGGTGGTCGTTTAGCCTGAACTTTGAGCCAATGAGAATCTTGAATCTCGCCGCGATACGGGACATCTGGGTTGGTATGAGGGTCATTTATCCCATCAGGTGGTCTGCGACGTCGCTCCTAGTGATTGAGGCCTAAAACGAGAGATGAACGAGCCTTCGGGCAGCGACATTAACGCTGACTGGCTGACTGACCACTACAGGATAATCTTAGCAGGACGACGACGACGAAACGCGTGCAAGGGTATGGAACATTGGAAGTTGTTTTGTCAAAGAGTCACGACTCTGGGTCTCTCACGCTTGTGGTTGAAGGTTACTTGGAAGGTTTCAGAGGAACGCCGGCCGCGCTTTCGTCCCTCCTCCATGTCAATACCAAATTCACACTCTGCTTGATACAGATAGACTCATGCTCATCTCCCTGAGCGCCTCGTAATCGAGTTCCAGGCGAAATCAAACACCGCGAAAATACTACTTCACGTTCGCAGCGGTGAATGGTCGCGTCGGCGTCCTGGTTTTTCCAATTCGTGAACGAGGGGATACATTTCCGAGGGACCAAAGGTTCTATTTATTGCTTGACATCCCTCCACTACATGATTGAGAGATAAGAACAGAAAGATATATGATGAATGAGTGTGAATACATGTCCTTGAGTATGAATTGGCATGTTAGCAATGACGACAGATAATACTTCATAGAAAAGTGAAGATAGGGACGACGATAGCGATTGGAAAACAATGTCACCTGCAAGAATGGGAAAAGTGAGAGACAAGATGGGGGGAAGGAGTGTGTATGCACGTAAGTGGCTAAGGATTGTTGATAATTTGAGACGCTGGAAAATGATGTGAGAGGTGTTGGGGAGGAAATGGCCATGGTTCAGATGCTACAAAACATGTTTCCGGTAAATACAAATCCTTTTTTTCATCTTCTATTGGAATTCAATCAGTACAGACGGTTCTTCAAGTCCAAAAACCACTCACCTCATATTTTCAAATCAAACTAAGCCCATACACCATCATCAACGACGCGAAGCACGTCGCGATAAACACCGCCGTGAACGTCTGACAATACGTCGCCATCCTCAACTCCGGCGAGACAGGTTCATCGAACAACCCAGGAAGCTCACGATTCCGACGCTGCCCGCCTTGAATCTCTTCCACCTGTTCACGATTACCCAGAATCATCCACCACGAATCCGCCCGTCCCAGCACTTGCCTCCTCCGCCTTCGAACCTGCTGTTGCTGTTGAGGCTCGGCGTCAGCGTCGACAACCGCTCCGTTCGGTCCATGTACAACGGCGTTTGACCGTCGATGCACGAACGTGAACGGCATCTGCAATCGCCTCCCGATATCGGCAAGCATAGGGATATTCGCATACGCAGTGGTGTAGATGTGGGCAGCGCTATAAGTGAGTTCTTCCAAACGATTGTACAGTTCCGTGCTGGTAGAACTCGCGACGGAACGGTTATCGTCATCGTCAGGGATGTTTTCTTGGTCCTCGCCAGTGTTGCTGCTGCTGCTTCCGGTCCCAGTTCCGGGAGTGTTGTTGCCGTTGGCATGGATGGCATTGTTGTTGTTGTTGTTGTTGAGGTTGCCGTGAAGGACAGTGACTTGGTCATCGTTGTCGTTGTTGTCATTTTGATGGTCTCGGGTGATGATGTAGCGTGGAGGGCTGGTGTTCAAGCCTATGGTCCGGCCAAAGTCATCGACCAACTCCGTGGGCACGAGCGAAGCGGAAGCGATGACGGGACGCGGGATGTGAGCAGGGAGGGGGCGGTCCACCCAATTTGGATTCTTGCGGTGGTAAACAACGCCAGGGGGGATCTCGAACGCGAGATCGGCTTCTCTCAACATAGGTCCGGGGAGTTGAGAAGGTCCAGGAGTTGCATTACGGCGAAGGGGTGTGCGTTTGGGAGAGCCTTGGTTAGGGGCGCGAGGGGGTGGAGTTACAGGTCGGGCATCGTTCAGCCGGTCGATTTGAGGCGTTCCGCTTTCTTGTTGTAATTCGTCGGATTCGTCAATTTGATGAAAATGCTCTCCTTGGATCCATCGACTGAGGCGGCGAGACCACGGAGCGTCAGCAGCGCGTAGAGGACCTGGCGTGAGTGCTTGTTCTTGTTCATGTGTTTGTTCTTGTTCTTGTTCTTGTTCTTGTTCTCGTCGTTGAGAAGGTGACGCGTCTTGAGGGGATGTGGCACGTTGGTTCGGAGGTGACCTGCGGGGTGACTGGGCTTCACACTCGGCGCGGTTATGACCTGCCATTGGTCGATTGCACGTCCTGCAATGTGGCTTCTTGCGTGTTGGTGACATTTTCGGTGTTGGAAAATGGGCTTGCGAGCGGTTTGGTTGGGGTGTAAAATGGAAGGGGGAAAAGGTGATGAACTTGATGCTCAAACCAAGGACTGCCTGTGAGGTGGAATGTCAGTCAATGGATCTTTTGTGATAGGATCAAGGAAGGAAAGAAAGGGACTTTTCAAACGCTCACCTACTCGGATTCAGATCCAAACAAACGTTGAGATGAGCCCAAGTCGACCTTGGGGTGATTGTGAAAAAAAAGACCATCACTTTATAGGATTACACCGCCTTATTCTCGTTGTCAACGTCCTCTGTATCGAGGCGGGTAGGTGTCATCCCGAGCTGGAACAAAAGCAGGTCTCCAGGTCAATTCCTTGCTGTCTTTGTTCTTTCGAGGATGCCTTGTGAATCCATCAAAATTGCCTTTTATGGGCCGCGTTCAACCAACATCATCAGCGAGAAAATGAGAGACGTCAATTTATCATCCATTGCGTCAACTACATCAGCTAAAGAAAAGATATGTGTGGTGTACAACCTGAGATCCGTATGAGATGCACGCAAAATCAGAAATCAAAAAGAAAAGAAAAGAGCATTAGTCATCGAGGTAGTGTTTCCCATCCCCTCGTTAATCGTCATCATCGTCATCAAAAACGCAAAACGCTATCAAGTAGCACCAGCACCAGCAGCGGCCTGAACAACAAGCAAACTCGCCCTCGCTCCCGTCGCAACAAGGGCAGCACCGACGTCTCCAAGGGTTCTAGGCACCGTCGATCCAATCGACGAACCCGATTCCGAGATCAACTGCGTCAACTCCGCCTGATGCGAGTCCACTGCTAACCGTCTAGATCTCCCAAAAAGAACGATATGAAGGTTGGTAACTTCCTTCGTCACAAAGTCCGTGATGGTATGCAAGGGCTTCGCCGTGGTACGGGTGCTGAACGTGATTCGGGAAACAGCTGGTGTCAAGTGGGCTTCCGCTTTGCTGTTGTTCCCAGTAAGCCTGTCCCAAAGCAGGTTGTCGGCGGTCTCTGATTGCAGTCTGGTCTGTGTATTATGTTGTCCGTAGACGGTATCAGGTGCTGCCATAGTCTAGATGACCACATGATGTCAGCAATGCACACAAGATTCGAAACGAACATTGACATACCGCGAGAGCAGAAGTAACGGCTTTTCCATTATCTATGGTGCTGACTGGCGTCAGGTCGTCTGTCTTGAAGATTCTGATTGCTGTCGCGTTGACCGAAGGATTCATACACAGTTGAACGAGGAAACGTAACGCCAGTCTATCATCAGGGCCCCCGAAGAACGGAAGGAAGATGTGCTGTTGCGCAACACCAGAATACTGCGTGTTTATGCCACGGTCGACAAACAGCGCCACATCCGTTGGACTCCTCAAGAACACGTTTCGAATGAACTCGGAGTAGACAACAGAGCTCGTCTGGTCTTGAGTGGTGGTTTTGTGGAAGATGCCGTCGAATGGGTTGTGTGTTACGCCAGAGCTCTCCCCGTCGAGTGGAGTCAAGGTTCCGCGAGACCATGGAAGGATAACCATTTGTGAGTCGGAATCCCGGGCGTGTCTGAAGATGGAAGTGGGGAATTCGTCATAGTTGACGACTGACAAAGCGGCGGAGACGATGAGACGGTTAATATATCCAAACGTCCTGAAGACGGAGATGATGGGGTCGTTGTGCAGGAGGGTATCCGCTTCTTGCGATCGAAGAACGGCGGATGTTCGGTTCGTTAATTCAATGAGGCGTAGTGCGTTAATGGTGAGTCGTGATTCAGTCGAGGCAGTTGCCTTTTCATTAATTGTCGATGTTGGAGTAGATTGCTGTGCAGATGTTTGTAGCAATTGCGTTAATGTCATGGCAGCAGGGACCTGCTCGATTTTCTCCAAAACCAAAGTGAAGCGAGTTTTCACATCCTCGTCGGATGGCGAACGGGGCTCTCCGTGTTCAATCGTGTCGGAGGGTTTTTCTGTGTGAACGCCATCCCGTGTGCGATATTTGGGAGGGTAAAAGAGGAGAGTCAAGGGTGTCGTGACGAAAGTTAACACCAAGGCGTGAACAACAAACATGGAGAACGTCCGCGTGTCAAGAACACCCGCTTGTAGACCGATGTTCAAAACAATCAGTTCCACGAGACTGGAAAGAGAAATTAATGAGCGACAACTGTTGGGATAAACAAGGTTACATACCCTTTGCAACTCATTAACGAGCCGATCGCTCCGGCCTCCCTCCAGTTGAAACCCGTTTTGTAGGCTGCAAGACCACACGCAATGAACTTGGACGAGAATGCAACTAGGCAGATTATGATTGTGTATCCCCACGCGGTCCCAGTGTCCAGCGCCCCAAGATTGGTCCGGAGACCCGAGAGGGTAAAGTACTGAATGTAAATATTCAGATAAGATTAAGTTGCTCAATGACGGAATAGTCTTACAATCGGCAGGAACAAGATTGAGACTAGATCCTCAAGTTTTTCGACAAGCGAGATAGCAAAACCGTTGTCGTGAGGGATGATGAGACCAGCAAGGAAACCACCTATAATTAGAATAGATTGTATCAAAATCATTTCTCGTGATAAAGCATGCATCGACTGACCAAAAATTGCATGTACGCCGATGATATCGGTGAAGAATGCGGAGACAAAAACAAGGACGAGAGTGATTGTCATCACAGAGGCGGTCGGTGAACCCTGTTCCAAACTGCCGGTTCTTCTCGCAAACCACACATATGCCCATCGCCCGGGGTATAGGAGTAAAATGATGTATCCAACGCTTGCAAGGAGGACCCAAAGCGCCGTGAGACCGCTTGACGCATTCACCAGCGCCACCGTCAACGCTAGCAGAATCCACCCAACAACATCATTCCCAACTCCCGCCGACAACACCACAACACCCACTGTGGTCTCGAGGAGCTTCAACTCCGTCAAGATTCGACACAACACGGGGAATGCGGTGATACCAATGGCTACTGCGGTGAAAAGCAAGAAGTATCCAAAATTGACTTTGCTGGGGTCGGTGACGAATTCCCTGTAGACGCCAACGCCGAGGGCAGCACCCATACCGAGGGGGACGATGAGACCGGCCGCGGAGACAATAGAAGACGACTTGATATTGCGTTTCATTATGCGTGTGTCGATTTCCATGCCCACAATGAACAAGAAAAGGACCAAACCGATGGTGGCTGTCAAGTTGAGCATGGGCATACCAGCGTCCGGGAAAATCGCGGCCTTGAATCCTGGAATGCGACCCATAACGGTTGGTCCAAGTAAAATCCCTCCAATGACCTCTGCAATGACACGGGGCTGGCGGATCCTGCTCAGCCCAAGGGAGAGGAGCTGTGTCATCGCGATGATGATGACTGTTTCGAACGGTGAGTAACTACAAGACCATCTGAAAAGGAGAGAGGCAATAGAACTCACCAACTTGAATAACCCATAGTCGCAATGGATCTGAAGGGTTGTACGCTGCTGGGTTATCACCAGAGATCACGCCACCCTTGAGATATACTGTGGTCAACGCAGCGCTTTCAGGCGGTATTGAATAGTTTACCTGTTCGGAGGCATCCCGCGCTACGAGAGCTTTTGCAATCCTAGTGACTTGCCTTGAAAATTCGCCCATTTTTTGGTTATACCAGAGAAAGAGGAGGGGAGAATGACAGAGGCCACGGACGCATCTCCCAACCGGTCTGGACGCAATTTATATATGTTCCTCATATGTTCCAGGGTCTCTGATCATTTGTTGCCTGGAGACCCCTGGAAGTCCTGTGGCCTGATCAAACATGGTTAGCCGACATTGAACATTATACGTGAGCCACCCATTCACAAGGCACACCACAACATGTGTGTTAGTGGCTTAGAGCAATACGTCATGAGCAAGCTCGACATCAAGTTCACAGCAGGAGTAAATGTGAGGTGGAGAGTTGAGGATACTTTTGATATTGAGAACAGGCGCTCTGAGGCCGAATAAAGGCCTATTTGGTATGCTTTGCCAATCAGGACCCCGGAGTTCGTGCGCTCGCAAGCGAAGGGTTCAAAATGGAGACCATGAAATGTTCATCTTTTTGATTTCCACAATGGTGCTCAAATGCGCAGACAATCGGAGAGGAGGCAGGAAGTCCGCATCACCAACATTTCCACCTCTAATTTGGTGGTGGGCCGTTAAAGCTCTTGATCCACTGTTAGGCCTGATGGTGATTTGCAAACGCCAATATGATCGGGCAAAACATAAGAGAAAGATGTCAGATGTCAGATGATCAGAATCTGCCTCGAAGCCCTTAGAGGCTTCATTGATCCATCGAGAAGGTCTGGATGTTGAGCTTGGGGACCAAGGTGAAGGAAATCAATTGCCACTCAGTGGAGCAATCGGCACAAAGAGCAACACCAAGCTTCCAAGTGAAGCTGCGGAGGAAGGCCAAGCAGATGGCAAAGCATCGCTTGTTCACCTCCCAATGACCCGAGCTCCCTCAAAGGAATCAATTGTTGATAGAGAATAGCAAGGTGTGCAAGCTTCTCCCGTCGGTATTAATGCCCTCTCACGTGGATGACTATTCTCCAAGAACTGATCTGCCATTCACATCTGGAACTAAAAGCCGCAAGCAGCGTACGTATTTTGACTGGAGAATGACTAAACAGTGAACGCAGTGACTGTGTTCACGCACAACCGTCAGCTCGAGAAGCGGCGAAACCTCACACTGTATAAGAGGACAGTGGAGGACCAGGATAACACAAACTGGGTCAATGTGCCGAGGAACTACGAATCTGAACTGCAACCACGGCAACCTATGTGCTCTCATGAGCTTACGGGACGTTACGTTCGAGAGGAGGCGTACCACAGTGATTGCACTCGACCACAGTTCCACTTCGCACCTGCGCTTTTGGAACGCGACATATGCACGTCGAACCTTGATAGTTCATTCCCTGCCACAGCGTCAGGACTTGAACGAAACAAAGGAAAAGGTGAACTCACACTCGTTTGTATACAGCGGAGGCAGCACAGCTTCTCGTAACCAGCCTTTTTCCACTTTGCTATGATGCTGGCTCATAAATGAGATCCATAACCGAAACACGAGAAACCGTGCTACTGACTTTGCATCTGCATAGCCTTGCTTGAGTAGCCAGTCGTAGAGCTCCTTGGAGATCGCCTCCCGTTTATAATACAGTTCGTAGATGTAACGGGAGCGCGCGTGGGCAATGCGCATTATGGGCCATAGGGACTCTGCCTTGCGTTTTCCTTCATGGGATTCATTTTCAGCGTCCCTCATCTTCTTTGCGTAGTCCTCCAAGATCTAAGCACAGTCAACCATGAGCTGTGCTGGTGGAGAAAAGGACGAGAGTAAAAAAGATGCTGACAGATTCTACTTCCTCGTAACCTTCTGGAGGTCGTTTTGTTCGGGTTGTTCGTATCTTGGGCATGGTGATAAACGAATGAGCAAGGAACGAAGTGGTAGAAGGGAAAGGAGTTCGGAAGCGAGAGACGGTGACCAACACTGCTTGTATTACGTAACACGGTCCATCAGGACCTCATTTGAGTCCGCCTGCTTCCTCGTTGAGCCTCATGTTCAACTTCTCACTCTGACTCTTCGTATTAGAAAACGCGTAGTATTGTTTGACAGCTGGAACTGCATTGACATATCCTCGTCATCCTTGCAGCCATCGCCAGGAAGAGGGCTTTAAAACCCATCCAGTTTCAACTTCCATTCATCACTGATTTTTTTCAAATTGCTTCCCCATTATGCCCCTCGTCGTTCCTATTCTTCGCCTTGCGATGCTTTTCCTTAACATATACGAGTCCTACAAGACTCTCAAGAAACCAAGGCCATCTTCACGCAACGGTGGCAACCCAACTTTGCGAGCCCTCTCACAACGAAAGCGCGATATGAAGGGGTGTCTGGCTGTTTGGATCGTTTGGGTAAGCCGTTACCTATACCAGGACTCCTCGTGTCTGACTACCAAGCTTCGCTGCTTCCAG
The DNA here is from genome assembly GCA_001179725.1 of Macrocystidia cucumis. Lineage (NCBI taxonomy): Eukaryota > Fungi > Basidiomycota > Agaricomycetes > Agaricales > Macrocystidiaceae > Macrocystidia > Macrocystidia cucumis. The sequence continues at coordinate 1,312 of CEMH01202417.1, read as the reverse complement.
TGTTGCTTCATGATATACGAACGCGTGGCAGAAGGCATCATCAGTTTATTTATCCCATTTTACGAAGAATTCAAGTCTCTCGCTGTTCTCTTCTTGATTCTGACCCGCGCTCGCGTGAGTCCCTTATCGATCTGTTTTGAGATTGTTTTCTCACCTCCGATAACATCCACCAGGGCGCTGAACCCATCTATTTGCACGTAATTCGTCCACTGCTGAAACCGTACACCACGACTGTGGATGCCATACTGGATATCGTTCGCATGTTTGGAGACATCATATTCATACTTCTCACAGCCCCCATCCATCACGCCTTGGCATGGTGGAAAACGACCTTTGTGTCCGAGGCGGACACCCTTGATTCGGAGAGCGAAGGCCGCCAAAAACGTTCTACAAGTGGCCAACGCCCACGCACTCTCAAAAGGAATAGTACAGATCAACAACCGCGAACCCGTGCGAGTGGAGAGGCCACAAGACAATCCAGGGATAACACTACACCAGAAACGCCCGCGGACGCCATCTACGAACAGTCAGCTCAAGAACCCCGAAATGCTGTCCCTACCCCTCCCCTTTACGAAGTGTGGCATCCTCAGACCACTTCACGAGATGATGACGATAATACAACTGCCTCCGGCGACTTGCCTGATCACCTAGTTGCGGATGAAGGATTACCCGTCCAAGTCGCAGAAGTTGAAGAGTGGAGGAAGTACCCCGCATTCCCCTCCGCGTATCCCCCGACTCCTTTGGTTCTCACTCGTCGACTGTTTGACAATGAGTCGGGTGTCCCATCCTCGGCACACTCGGTCGGATCGTCTTCATTCCCCCCAATTACAGAGCTTGTAGAAGAACTTCCCCAGCAGGATTTTCGCCAGTCGCTCCTGTCACAGCGTAAGCCATTGAACCCCGGCTTCGTTCGTGGCTTGAGCGACGACTCCTCTAACTCTGGGGTTCAACGTGGCGATGATGGAATGGCTGTTGATGATCCTGACGAATACGAATCTACAGACGGAGATAGTGAGGTGGAAGATGATTTCGATATCACACTTCGAACGCCTCTCCGACTCGCGCCCACCCATCGACTTAACTCCCTTCATCAAAGTAGCCGGGGCCCTTCGTCCATCGCATCATCCTCGACTCGTAGCCAGGTGTCAGTTCTGACCACGGCTCGTACAGGGTCGTCTTTACGCACTGCCGTATCATCCATCACATCATCCAATGCCTCTTCGGCTGTCTCTTCTCCTCTTGAGACTTCGTCTACCGGACTTTCAGACGATGACCTTCACCATGGAACGAAACGACCTTTCAGGCGTGCCTC
>CEMH01202415.1:0-16315 GCA_001179725.1 Macrocystidia cucumis | reverse complement strand
ATCATTCTCTTTAAGAACCTCCTTTGCGTGAGCCTTTGCCTCCTTTGAAACATTCGGGTCTTGATTCGGACAAAAAAAAGGGGGAGGTTAGGGGCTTGATCGAAACGACAATTCTTTGACATACTCTTCAACGCCGCCTTGTACCCTCCCATACTACGGTTCTTGGTCTCTTGGTCAACACTGTACTCGGGTTCATCATCGTTTTCGAGTTCATCAACTTCCGTGTCTATAAGAATCACAATTTGTCAAGGCCCCGGGACCAAGGAGTCTCGAACGAGACTCGGTTAACCTTTATCGAAAGAAACGCTACGGCTCGTGTCGCCGGCTGTGAAAGCTGGGTTAGTGATTTGGTCTGCACGCCGGCTAAGACGACTCACTTTCATTTTCCTCCACACCCATCTCTTGAAGGCGGTGGACCGCGTTATCCTTCGTTTCTTCCCTCATGTTTGGATTGTGAATAGTCGCCTTCAATCCACCAGCGACTCGGTTGGGGTTTTTATCGGCGGCTGAGAATGATAAGGTCAACAAAAGAAAAAATGGTTAGACTGGGCACTTACAAGACATATTGATTGCGGATTCAAAAACAAATTGTTGAGGATTTGATTGACTGTGGAAAACCTCTGTGATGGTGTTGAGCTTTTATACCTCTGATTCATGACAGGAATCTCCCCTCTAGGAAGGCACCGAAAAGCACACGTCATCTTTGCGCAAAGATGAGGAAATGATGCAAAAGCAATGGAGCCGAGGTTGGCGCGGTGGGTACTCTTGTGTACCAAGGAACGCGAATCCAAACTCAAAACGACGCTAATCAAAGCGAAAATTGAATTCAAAAATTACCCCACACTTGCTCCTCAGATGATGATATGATGTCAACACCTTGAACAAAAGACGTAAATTGACGGTAACAGGGCGATTACATCGTCGAATCAGCAACGTCAAACACCGTGCGCAAAACGTGATCTGGTCTTCTTCCTGTATGCTTGATGAACCCAAGATAGTCCAACTCGTGGAATGCGCGCATAAACCGTGCTTGAACTTGCAAGCCCCACTTCTGCTCGTCCTGAATTACGTTGTTTGCTGGTTGTTTCCCTTTGTTCTTACGAGGCGACGAGTTCCTAGAGGCTCGCCCTTTTCCTTTCCGAGAAGTCGCTTGCTCGCGTTGGGACTCCAAGACAACCTTGAAGGATTCGAACCAATCATATATGTTGATCATCTTCCCGCTATCGAGGTATCGTCGAAACAGAATGGATATGTCCGGGAGATTTGTAAGGTCCGCTTCGCCTTCTTGGTCGTCTACGTCGTCCCAGGTTCGAGTGAAGTCGAGAGGTCTCAAAAGCCCCGCTACAATGGTAGCTCGTACTGAAGGATTGATCAACTGTGGACGTCGTTAGGTCGGAATGGAGAGTATTTTTGGGGAGAACTTGCCTCAGACGGGAACGGTGTCATTCCCGTGTACCACACATCCCACAATACTGCCTCCGTTAGTGGAGTCAAAAGATCGCTAAAAGCAATGAGGCTACTAAACGTGATAACAAGAAGCGGCTCGTACGATGTATAATCGATGAACCAATCACTGATACGGACAGGTATCTGGCCGTCAAATTCGTCATCTCCCGAGTCCGAGTCGAGGGTGGAGAGGATGATTTGCAGATCTTTTCGAGCTTTTTGTTCCTGTTCGTGCCAGGGCACACCGAGGTCATCCAAATGCCGAGCGATCGATCGCATCAATGCCACTAATTGCGCCTGTCGAAGCTTCCTTCAGAGGAGATCAGGTCGCGTGAAGGCGCTCCACCAAGGAGATGGCGGAACTTACCTGATCATTGTTGCAAGGAATTTGACGTCCCTTGTTAACCCTCCAGTCATGGCGGCCACCATGACTCCAACAGCACCACCGCGGGTTGGGTTTCTATCCCAATCAAGAGACTTGTATCCCTCGCCTGTCATGAACTCTTGGACGATTCTGACGATCGCATGGCCGAGACGAAGCCTACGGGCTTTTCGACGAAAATCTTCTCGTGCCGTGTTCACGACGTTGACGATTGTGGACTGTTTTGCACCGTCGTCTGCGATCAAATTATGGGTCGAGCACCGATGTTTCAAGGATGAAAGAAAATCCGGAGGTAACGCAGCCGGTGAATCGAGAGCTAAAAGCGAAAAGGGGTGTTGCGTGAAGTGCTTTAGATGTACCAACTGATCCCAGCGCGTAAACATCAGCAAGTGCAGAATGGAAAATCATGACGAACTTGCAGATGTGTGATCAATGAGTCCACAGATGAATTATGCCTAGTGAAATGCTCTGTCAGGGATCGAAAACCTGCTGGCCCGAGGATAATATCCGGTTCGAAGTGGGGATCGAAGAAAAGCTGCATTTTGAGTCAGTGGGCTTGCCGATACCAAGGATGCTGTTCGTATACCTGCTTCAACAATTGTTCTAAAATCTCTGCACCCGCTGGTGCAACCAAGCTATTAATTTGAAACAAAGAGATTGTGGCCTTTGAAAAGTTGGCGTGTAGATACGAGGGTGACGGAGGACAAGAAAGAGATATTAAAAAAATGAACGGCAGTTCGCGAACATGTTGGCTGCAAACCGCATGAGACGAGTATTGTCGAAGGAACCAGGGAACGTACCTGCAAATATGGAATATGATTTCCATGATACGAGGGTCAAATTGCTCGAAATCGTGGAGAACAAGGATCAACTTGGGTTCGGAATCTAACTCGATATCTGCCAAAAAGTTAGCAAGTTTCTTCGATTGTTGGAAGCGTTCGAAGCGCTTACCATAATGCTCGCGAATAGCATGATACCATGCAATCAACCGGTGCACATCATAAGTGGCAAGGGAATTCGATATTTTGTGTTTCACTGATGAAGCCTCAGAAGTGGGTCAGTAAGTCCGACGACACACATACTTTTAACTGCCGTCCCGTCAATAAATCCGTTAATTATCGTCTTCATCCCGTTCATCACGTTCAAACAGTCTCCTGGGGAGATGTGGGTTACGAAAGCCAACGAATCGAATAACGGGTCCAGGTCATCCGGGGATTGGGCCATTCTCTTGGTGACTTCATCGAGAAATGTAGATCCAGAAGAGGGATCTGTGTGAGAATCCCGATCAGAAAGGAGGTAAGACGCCGGATGAGATAGCTAACTTGTGATGCAGATGATGGGCAATTCGGGGTAAGGGAGACCGGGAACCGTATGTTCAGAGGATTCCCGAACGGAGTTCAGCACTAGTTCTACTGCTGGCTTGTACAAAGAATTGATGATTTCCTAAATGCCACAATTGTTGATAAGGGGAGTAGTCCTGTTACTGGCCGAGACGCACTTTAACACGGTTCAAGCATTTTGCCCATGCTTCCTTGTAAGCCAGCATGCGTAGGTCATCCTCGTCGAGTTTTCCGCTTGATTCATCATGTGTATTGACTTCACCCTCTTTCATAAGTCAACTTAGAACGCCAAAGTGGGAGCGACGATTTTGGCTCACCTGGTTCGACAAATGGAATGCAAAAGACAGTCTAGAAACTGTCAGTTGGGTGAAGTGTTTGAAGATGATTAGAATGTACCTCTGTCGTGTCGTCGAGGTTAGGGAGAGAGTTCATGAAGCACGTTGCTTGAGTGAGAGCTTGGCTACCAGTGGCGGCTGAGGCTGTTTACACCCGTTAAACCGGCCCTAAGTCAACACAGACGCGACGCGACGCGTTCCATTTTCCTCAAACTCCAGCTCTCTTCCTCAACCCCATCATGTCTTCACCTCCAGCCCTCGATTTTCCATCCTCTGACATTGATATGGAGGATGGCACTGGGGAACGAGCAACACCACGCGCCACACCTATCGCAGCGGCTCCTCTCTTTCTTGCCTCAACCCCCTCAGTCAATGGAACCCCCGCTCGCCAACGTTCACAAAATTATGCTGATAGCAGCCCCTTACGTGGTATCACCGCTAGAAGAGCTGTTGGAATGAGTACTCCTCAGAGAACCCCTCTATTCGCTCGTACGTTGTTTCCCTCACAACCCAGAAAAACAGCCTCTTAATGAACTGGTGATGCAGCTGGAAGTTCTTCTCCAATGGCCTTTCCAAGCTCCTCTCCAACCAAAACCCCTCGCCGCAAAGTGAATTTCACGTCAGATGCACCGATGGACTCAGATCCTCTCGACTTCCCTGAGTAAGCGTTCGCCTATTTTCCTCGTCAGGAAGTTGAAACGCGCCTTCGCAGGAGCCCTGCACCTAACACACCTAAGAATCGCCGTGGGGACATACATTCTTCCCTGGCAATAACACCAAGTCGACGCGCCCGCCGGACACCGTCGAAAGGACGTGGCCTAGATGCTGATAACCTGAACTCTGATGGAACAAATCTCGACATTCCCCTCTCATCCGCTGGTCAACATCTATCTGCGGCCGCTTTGCCATCCGACGAGCCAGATGAGATCCGAGCCATCTGGGGAACCACCGTCAACCTCGCTGAAACCATGAAACTCTTCCGCGATTTCCTCACTGGTTTCAAGCCCAAATATCGTGTTGCCCATGACCGCGACTTGGGACAGCCTACAGCCGCATTCGCTTCACCGCAAGAAGGCGAAGTCATCTTGTATGAAGAGTACCTTCGACGTATGCGTCAAACGGGAGAAACGAATCTCAATCTAGACATGGTGAATCTGACTGCATATCCGCCTTCCAAAAAGCTACACGGCCAATTGGTCAAGTACCCACAAGAAGTTATCCCTGCTATGGACCAAGTTCTCAAGGATCTCATGATCGAAACGGCGGAGCAGGATCAGCAAGCTGGTCTAGAAGGGATGGCAGGTGCGGAAGGCGATGAAGAGATTGGCGACATCATGGGTCGAGTGTACAAAGTTCGGCCCTTCGGTCTTCGTGCTGTAAACATGCGTGAACTCAATCCGACTGGTGAGTGTCGACATTCAAACTCCATTTATATACTCATCACCTCTCCCCAGACACTGACAAGATGGTTTGCATCAAGGGTCTTGTCATCCGAGCAACCCCTGTAATCCCCGACATGAAAGTCGCCTTCTTCCGATGCCTGACCTGTTCTCATACCGTCCAAGTGGAGATCGATCGAGGCAAAATCGAGGAACCGGCCCGTTGTCCACGAGACGTCTGTGCCTCCGTTGGTACTATGTCATTAGTACACAACAGATGCGAATTTGCCGACAGACAAGTCATCCGACTTCAAGAAACACCGGACGCCGTTCCCGATGGACAAACGCCTCACACCGTTTCTTTAAGTGTCTACGATGAGTTGGTCGACGTTTCAAAACCTGGTGATCGCCTCATCGTCTGTGGGATCTTCCGGAGCGTACCCGTTCGCGTTAACCCTCGCCAACGAACGATGAAAAGCTTGTTCAAGACCTATCTTGACGTGGTCCATGTCAAACTAGGCGGTGGGGGGAAATTGGGCTTGGACGGGAGCACTCGGCCTGCGGGTGGTGACCGTATTCCTGGAGTCGGTGGTGTTGGGGATGGGGACGACGAAGAGACACAAATTGGCGAGAATGCCCGGAATCAGACGCGAAAAGCGGAGATCGAAGAGAAGATCAGGGAACTCAGCAGACGACCTGACATTTATGACGTTCTTGCGCGATCGCTGGCGCCATCAATCTGGGAGATGGATGATGTGAAAAAGGGTATCTTGCTCCAGCTCTTCGGAGGAACGAACAAAAGTATCGCGAGAGGTGGTGGCGGAGGTGGGCCTCGGTATCGTGGAGATATCAACGTGCTTCTTGTGGGAGACCCAGGAACGAGTAAATCTCAGATTTTGCAGGTATGTAACTCGCGTTTGTACTTGATGAGAGACTATGCTGATGCTGCCGCTCAGTACGTTCACAAGATCGCACCGCGGGGGGTGTACACCTCTGGCAAGGGGTCATCGGCTGTTGGTCTGACGGCGTATGTCACTCGCGACCCAGATAGCAAGCAGCTCGTTCTGGAAAGGTGAGGATCATCTCATAGCATGAAGTCTCATGCTAACTCGTTGCCGCAGTGGCGCCTTGGTCCTGAGTGACGGTGGGGTGTGCTGCATTGACGAATTCGACAAAATGTCCGATGCCACCCGGAGCGTTTTGCATGAAGTCATGGTTTGTACATCATTTTCGTGTGTATCTAATGGTCTTAACCTCCTTTCGCAGGAACAACAAACAGTTTCCATCGCTAAAGCGGGCATTATCACAACCCTCAACGCGCGTACATCGATTTTGGCAGCCGCAAATCCTGTTGGTTCAAAATACAACGTCGACCTACCCATCACACGCAATATCGATCTCCCGCCCACACTCATCTCTCGATTTGACCTTCTTTACCTCGTGCTCGATCAGGTTGACGAAACCTTGGATCGCCGCCTAGCTCAGCATCTCGTCGGTCTCTATCTAGAAGACAAACCAAGTACATATGCCGAAGACGTCCTTGTAAGTACGTCCCTTTCGGCATCGAGAAACCAGACCTTGACGGTCTTTGTGCCACTTTTTTCCAGCCAATTCAAGAGCTCTCCGCGTATATTGATTACTCACGCGCACATATCCACCCTGTCATCACGGAAGCGGCTGGTGAAGCTTTGGTGCAATCCTATGTTGAGATGCGAAATATGGGTGACGATCCACGGGCAGCGGAAAAGCGCATCACGGCTACCACGCGTCAGCTTGAGAGCATGATCCGTTTATCTGAGGCGCACGCACGTATGCGGTTCTCTGATTTTGTGGAGGTGGAGGATGTGGAGGAAGCGGCGAGGTTGATGCGCGATGCGATCAGGACGAGCGCGATGGACCCGAGAACGGGCAAGATCGATATGGGAATGTTGAATACGGGCACGGGTCAAGGACAGAGGAAGTTGAGGGAGGATATGAGAAGAGAGGTGTTGAATATTTTAGATGGGGCGAGTGGTGGTAGAGGTGGGATAAAGTGGGTGGAAGCGATCAAGGTTCTTGGTGGTCAGAGTAGTGTCAAAGTTGATGCGACGGAATTTGCGGAGGTGATCAAAGGGCTCGAAAATGAAGGTTTGGTCAAGGTTGTTGGAGACAGAGAAAAGAGAATGATTCGACGAATGGAAGGGTGATGTGTATCTTTTGGTCTTTACCTTTTCTTTTTTCGTCATCGTTGCGGTTGTTGTTGGTGTACACTTTCTCGACGAACAAGATGTATGTAAATCTCATCCTTCCCCAGCGGGTGCAGGCGGTAATATTTTGTCTTTTACGTGCACTCTCCATCTTGGGTGTGAAAATACTGGAAACCCCAGCACCGGAAGACTCCTTCAATTGTTATAACCATCAGCCGATAACCATCAGCCGTGAGCTCAACTTGCCCACATTGGCCCATGAACGTTGATCGATGATCGATGATCATGAGCTATTCGTCTGTTGGATTCGTTCGTTGGCTACATGACTGTCTTTAACACCAGCAATTTCTCTCTGAGGTAACTCATACTGCGTTCAAAATAAAAAATGGGTAAATTCTAAGCCAAACGCTCCATTGCGATGCTAGCAACTCCGCACACCACTCGAAGCTCAAAGAGTTTGCGCGTGCCATGCAGGCAACTTTGTGCCGTAACTCCGAGTTCCATTTGCGTAAAACGTTCTGACGCGACTTGGCCGAGCCTGTATTATCCAAAATCGGACCAACTCTGCTCAAGATTGCCCTCTGTCCATGGCCACCACTTGGTCAACATGACCTACTTCTTGCTCAATGCGAGATCGTGATGCCTTTCGATTCCAACTTCACTGGTAGACGGTTAACTGCTCATAGGCTATAGCCGTATATCTTCTGCGAAGCACGGCGACTATTGACCGGGACCTTGAAGAGTGATGGCTTCTCTCTGGATTCCATGGGTCAACTCCCACCATCCGTTCAACCCTTTTTGATCCGCGCGACGATGGGTCGTACATAACTTGATTCATATTTGTTTCCAGAAGAAGAGGATCTTGAACGAGGAAAGGTCAAGCAGCAGAAACAGACACTCGCTCTCAGGCTCCAACGGAAAATCCTCCTGCATGGCTTAGGGAAGATTGCAGTTGTTTCACCATGCGATGATGATGATGATCAGTCTCCTCAGGCCCACTGCTTTTCCGGGGACGTCCCTCGCTGGCACTCTCGCGAACATCATTGCGTTGTCTTCCTGAGGGTTGCATCATGAAAGGCAATGACGTGCTTGTCTTGAAACCCGTTTCATTAGGGAAATGCACCATGGAAATTGATGCGTAGACCATTGAGCCAGAGTGGTTCCGATCAGATGCTGACCCTGTATCACTGAAATGAGAATGATGATTGCGTCGATGCGAGTATAAGGAGGGCGGCACCCGGCCACGCTTTTCCCTTCTCCACACATATGACCCGGTTTCTGATATCTCTGTGAGATGAACAACCCCCGCCAGATTATTATCGACGACGAAGACCCAATTATCCAATATACAGGTTCCTGGTATCTCGATAAAGGCAGGAAGGATGTGGGAAACTTCGGGCAGCCTTTCTTGGGCGGCCAACACGCCTTGAAAACGACGGATGCGACTGTCACTGTACCATTCAAAGGTTGGCCTTTTTTCAGCGATGTCCATGTTCGTACTCTAACAAACTACATCTCAGGTTCCACGGTTCAGGTCTTTGGTTCCTCTGATGGTCCCGCTGATGACCCAAAACTGAGTTGGGGATGCTTTGTCGACGGAAATTGGATCGGAGCCGTTGGTCGGACGCAATACTCGCAAAACAATTGGGTTCTTTGTGAAGCGCTCAATCTCGTCGATGGGGACCATCAGCTCGTCATCAAAATTCGAAATGAACAAAGGACATTTTGGCTTGACTATATCGCATACACTCCTTCCCCCAATACCGCTTCCGACTCTGCAATTACCAAAGTATTTTATACGGACCCAGCTTTTCAATACGACAGCTTTTGGACGAACGTTGGACCTTATGCGAAGCTTACAGCCGAGACGGGGTCTGTGGCATCGTTCAATTTTACTGGTTTGTACTATTTTTTTCACCTCATTGTTGAGAGGTTGAGGTTGACGAAACAATTTCGTAGGGAAAGGCTTCCAGTGGTATGGATGGACACTTTCCGAATGGTCCCCCGATCCATCCACAGCCACCTACTCGGTGGATGGCGGACCGCCAGTCCCCTTCGTGCTTAAGGGAAGGGGGCCTGGGCAGGAGCCCACTCTCTATAACGTTCTATTTTTCTCCGTCACGGACCTATCCAACGGGCCACACCACCTTTCAGTCGTATACACAGGACGTCATGACCAGACAGCCTTCACATTGACACATGCGATGATCTTCAAAGACCCCATCTCAACGAGGGCTGGAACTATTCCTAGCTCAAACCCAACCACAACTTCAAACCTAGCCCTTCCTCCTGCCTCAACCCTGGGGCCCACAACACCACAAGCCAATCTCGTCAATAACAAGGTTAACCCGTCAGCAGTTGCAGCAGGCGTCATTGGTGGGGTGGCTTTCGCGCTTGGCTTATCGGGCCTTCTGCTCTACTGGTGGCGACGACGGCAAAGATCGCCAGCACCGCCTTTCGAAACCGCCGGAACAGTTACCCCTTATGTAAGATACGCACAAGTGGCGGATGCACCTTTCTCTCCTAATCGATATGGCGAAGCCCCACGTAGCCCATCGTCTGTGAGCAACGGCTCTCAATACCGGGATGAAAACGCTGCGAACGTTTCTGGGTGGAATGCAAGGGACATGGTTAGCCAGCAAAGAGGGCCGGCGTAATGAGGCCGGAAACGGAGACACCCCTCTGTCAATCCAATTCCAGTGGGTTATCCGCCCGAGGAGCCGGAACCGACGACGCATGTAGACGGCACAGCTTGATCATGAGGAGTCTTGTCGTTGTTATGATACCATCTTTAACTTGTATTTATCCTGATAAACAGCATTCAAAAAAAAACATAGAAACATTTGTGTGCGGGAATCCCTGCGAGAAAGATGCTGACCAGTTGGATCATGCTCAGATAAACGCGAGGACGGCATAGATAAGGGACGGTCAACGGATAAGTCTTTGGGAACGTCAGTCTGTGGAACCCACCTTGCCTTGTGATAAGTTGTTCAGCGGCGGGACAACCTCCTCATAAGGTATCCTAAGTTATTTATTTAAGGTTGACTAGTATCATCCCCTATTGCCCCACAAGAACGTCCCAAAGCCCTTATATACCCCCAGAACAAGGAACGGAAGAAAAGGGAAAGATATAAAGAAGGAAAGAGACGAAAAGAAAGGAAAACGAGACGAAAGGAACACAAAGAGACGAATAAAAAAGGTGAAAAAGGGTTGAAACACGTTGTCCGCTCACTCGTGAGTATATACAGGGGGCAGTTCTTCCAAAGGAACAGTACTCGTGCTAGCAATCCGAACACCGCTATCTAGATGGAAGAGAACCTGGGACCCACTTCCACCGGAAGGCCCGCTAGAGCCTGAGTTTGCCGAACCGCGTAAGCCACTGCCTGACGCTGTGGAGGGGCCAGCGGTATTGCTCAAAGGGAGACTCGAGTCGGAAAGAACATGGGGCCTTCCTGGCGAAGAGGAAGAAGTGGCCGAAAGTCCTGCCACGCTTTTATGCACGCCGCCCGATGGGATCTCTGTGGTGACGGGGCGGTAGGAGTAGTTGCGTGACTCAGCGGTAGATGAGGAAACCAATTCGAATGGTTCCAAGGTCGGATGGAGAGGTTGGTGGTTGTGGGAAAAGGAATAATCCTTGGTGGTAGGTGAGGCGTGGTTCCTTCTGCTCCGCCAAAAGAAGAAGAGACATAATAGCGCGAGAAAAAAGGCGAGACCACCAACGATCCCGCCTGCAATTCCTCCAGCGGAAAAGGTTGTCGACGAACCAGAGACACCAGTAGACGACGGCGTTGGACTCGATATAGTACTCGAGCTCACCGGTGTTGGTTCCGTCTCGTTGACGATGATGAGGTGGGTCAGCGTAAGTGCTGTCTCGTTATGCAGACCGGTGAATTGAACGGAAACGTGATGCGATCCTTGCTTTAGACTGTTGATTGAGAAGAAGAGCACATTGAATTGTGTGCTTTGCGGGCCAGGGTCTAGACCTTTCAGAGCAAAGGGAACAGGGGGTCCACCATCGACGGTATACGTTGCTGTCGACGGTGTGTGGGACCATTCGTTGATCGCCCACCCGTACCAATAGAATGCTTTACCTTATATGTGTAAAGCGTGAGTTTCACATGAGAGAAAAAGTGAAAAAGTAATTTGATTTACCAATGAAATTGAACGAAGCAGTAGAACCGGTTTCAGCCGTGAGCTTTGCATCGGTTCCGAGAGGCACCCATGAGCTATCGAAGGTTATCATGGGGTCCGTAAAGGATATGAGGGAAATGGCAGAGTCGAAAGAAACGTCTGGGGTTGGTGTATAAGTCGCAAAGTCAAACCAAAAAGTCCTCGTGTTCGCGCCGACTTTGAGCACCAATTGATGATCTCCCGCTGCGATGCTCATTTTCCCACATAGAGGCCAGTTGTTTTGAGGAAATGAAGTTTGAGCCGAAACTCCAATGCTGATTCCGTCAACGAAGCATTCCCAACTGGGATCGGAGGTTGAGTTTCCTGTTATAACATCAGACGTCCCAAAAACCTCGATGGTGGTCCCTTTTCAAAGTCCAGTGAGTCAACATTGGAATTCTTCACTGTGTGCCCCGTACCTTTGAATGGGATAATAAGAGTCGCACCACTGGACGTTGTTGCTTGCTGACTACCGAGAAAGGGCTGTCCAAAGTTCCCATCGTTCTTTGAGCCGATGTCTCGAAACCACGAACCACCATACTGCACGATTGGATCGTCGTTATCAACCACGATGTGCGGCGGGTTGGACATCCTTGGGGAACGCTGCCAGCGTGTTCGTAAAGAGAAGAGAAAAAGAGATGTACCCCCTTAAGTTGTTGAGGTTGTTTGCGGCTTGCTGCAGGTGCCCAGCGCTGATCGCAGCCCCCGTTGTCCCTGACCTCAGCGCTGGACCCTTACTTATCCTTGCCAACCTTAAAAAGTGTCCGTCGGAGTTGACATTTTCGCATGTTCCTCCCGCCTCAGGGGCCGTAAATAAGCCAATTTCAACAACATGGTGGATGAGCCGATGAAAACTCTGGTATACTGACACACAAAAGGGGCAAACAACATTATAAAGACGCTTTTACTTGTGATTTAGAGTATTTCTTGTGAACGATCGCTGCCAACAATCTCGCTGGAAAGCGTTCGTCATCTTCTCGAATGTAGGCGAGAGTTCGGGAACATACCAAGTTCGTCCGGCTTTTCTTGGGGGATCTAACGCATTTCAGTGAGCATGATATTCAGAATAGAGATTCAAAACCTTACAAGGTGGCCGGCATTGACGACGATGTGGTTGGAACTGTTTCTGGGTCGAAGCCAAACTCGCTCAGCCATGGAGCCTGGCTTTCCAATGCTAGGTTCACACGATCAGAAGAGAACAAGGAGGGATATAGAAACCCACTAACGTGTGGCCATCCTTCCCTGGCATGATCCACACCAGCTCAACCTTTTCATCTAAGTAGTGAGCGACACGTTCCCAAGTCTCACCTCGGGTGTAAGTGTCCCCAAATACAATGGCTTCTTGAGCAGGTGATGTTTTCAAGTGCACGGGTGTGGATTTCCCTTGTCCGTCTAATTCTGAAGAAGGATAGAGTCCCCATTCTACATACAACCGCAAAGTTCGAGGGTCCCAGGCGGAGAAGAACGGTGAACGCGTAAAAAGGGCATATGCCTCCTCCCTGTTAGAAAGTATGACCGATTACCCAGCACTTATTCAAAGAGAAACTCACCGAGAAGGCCAAGATCCCCGTCTCAGAAGTGCGCCTTGAACTAGCGAAGGTGACCTGGGATCGGGCAGAGTTTTTTCTTTGGGGAAAACAGGTTTGACGATGACAGGGTCTATGAGGACGAGGCACTGAAAAAGCGTGGGGTGAACAGACGCAGCGATCGCTCTGTGGATTGTATGCGTGTGTTGATTCGCTGAAAAACTGGGGACAGTTGAAAGGACGGGTGCTTACGATGTGCACCCGCCGAATGAATGCGCTGTGACGAGAAGAGAGCGATTTTGGTAACCATTCACAATGCGACTCTCAGTTTCCTCGGAGGAAACTTGTCGTAAGTGGGTTGGCAAGGCTGACGACGACGACGAAGCGGGTAAAAAATGCAACAAAAAGTTGAGGATGTCGCGTGCATTATCGATCCAATCAACTGATACCGCAGGTGGCGTTTGTGTTAGCAATTCTACGTTGAAAGGATCGTCATGAACAAGGACATACAAGCACCCGATAACGACGCGGCGTTGACCAAAGCTGCGTCACCATGTTGGACCGTCTCCCAGGTCCATATCTCGGTGATACATTCACACGCAGACGAAGCAAGAAGGGTTTCCAATGTTGGTTCCCATGTCTGGGGGCCAAAGATTAAGAAGGCCCTCCGATCCTGGAATAGCAGGCACTCACTTCTTTCGGCAAACCATTCGCATGGACGAAGAAGAGAGTCACCCCTTCACTTGACTTCGCCTTCTTTCTATATCGGTTGACGCAGTTCCATAGAACTTGTGGTGTTCCCAAATCTGCTTTCGGTCTGTTGGGCTTCAACAATTGTCCAGCCGTTCGGGTTGCCCAGTTCTTGCGTTCCCCTTTGTCGTCCGTAGTAGGAAGAGTGGGAACAGGAATTTTGGGAGAAGTGCGAATATGGCATGCGGGGAACAGATGGGTTGAGAGCGACCAAGTAGCATGAAAAGCTGGTTGACGTTTCGGAGAAGGCAAAGGAGGGAGTGACGCGATCAAGTCAGCAGGGACTGGGTGAATGGGCAATAACTCTCGAGGCACAATAGCAGGCCATGCGGAGAGAGGAATAAAGGGAAACGACATATAAGTTGTTGCCGTTGTTGCACACGACGAGCTTGACAGGAGCCTGGATGGAAGATAAGAGGAGAGCGGTGTTTGTGAGCCTTACGCGTCATCTCGCAACTTAAACTCAACCACGTCCATCTCATGCTCAACAATGCTTTGCGTGGGCCACAATACCTCTTCCTCGTTCAACTGGTATCTCTGACGGGGTCAGTAACACAACACTGGAGGCGGAAAATCAGAAACTTCCTCCAGGACGCGCAGTCATCAACAGGACGCTATATGACAGGTCATGAAAGCATTTTTCTTTCTGTCTTTAATGACCCCGAACCACTTACGGATGTCGGCCACGTCGAAGAGAAGATTTCATTTTCCGTCTTCTCGTGAAGAGGCAACAATGTGCACCAGGGCAGATGAAACAATAGCGCCTTGGTCAGCAACTTGAAGTATTCAAGGAGCTGGCCCATATGGAACCCGAAGAACCAATCTCGAGGCTGTAGAACTCAGCAATTTGATGTGAGAGGTTCTGTCCGAGGTTTTGGTTTGTATAATCATGACATCCTCCTTTGGTTCTATACTATATACTACAGGTTTGACCAAGCGGAAGCAGGCGAATTGGAACGAGCGAAGCGGGAGATATCGGACTTGTGTGCTAGGTTCCTGGGTTCCGCACGGTAGATCGGGGTCACCAGTTGCCAGTCGGGTCCAGTCATCTGTGCTGCTGTGTTGTTCGTAAACCTCCTGCATGGTCATTGTCGACATCTGCCATCGTCACATCTGCCGCCTGAGCGCGTTGCGAGTCTTCCCAACTGATGCATGTGACACGCAACAACGCGCTCACGTCGAATCGTGGGTGTTGCTAAATATTCAACATACCTCCGACTGTGATGCTTCGCGCTTATCTCTGAGGAGCGCGTGGCTTTTATGCTATTCTTGACTGGCGGTCAGGGGTATTCAGCAGGACATCACGAACTCAAAGATTGACGGTTCTCCTGGCAAGACGTGCACCAATAATTATAAAGTGCTGTTCTATTTCATGTGGGGGAAAAGAGCTCGAGTGCAACTCTCAAAATGCCACGTCGTTCATGGTCCACCCCTTTGTTGCTCATTTACCTTACTGCAACAAATGCAGTGCCCCCTCCCCTCCCCCCTCACACTCCAGACCCTTGTGCAAAGATTGCTGGCAAAACATTTGTTCCTCCAGCAGATGCCTTAGCATGCCAAAAATCATTTCCATTTGATGAAGGCCTTCGGCAGAACGTGTTGAACAACATTGCGAGGGTTTTTGACTTCTTCACTTTTGAAGACTACTACCTGATTTCCCCGCCACCCTTCCAAGAGTCGACAAACGACATCCGTAAAACTCTTGCGAGGATAAACTCCACTCATTACGCGGTAAGACAACATGTGTACCTTGTTAAAGCCCTTGCTCATACCCGCGTACGTGTACAGACAGATTACGACTTTAACTGGGACATATACCAGTTCACCACTCAATTGAACGATGGCCACACTCGTCAGTTTTAGTTCACACTTCTTCTCAGCCGCTCCTCACTCGTGATAGGTTGGTTCCCCGATTGCTACACGAGCTTCCAAAATATCTTGCCCGCACCAGTCGTTTCTCTCGCGGTACCATTACCTGGAAGAGGTTCACAACAAGGAGTCTACATTGCTCCAGACTCTGTAGAGTTCCTGGCCCAGCTTGGCACAGAATTCACAACGTTTTTCGCGTCTCCAGCCATCAATTTCAATTACACTCGCCTTGCTGGTGCGCGGGTCCTGAAAATAGCAGGACAGGATCCCTACGACTACATCGACTTTGTCGCGCGCACCGTTTCCGGTAACTATCTTGACCACGGCGTGCGCGTCAACTCGGTGTTCACAAGCTATCGGATTTCTGGAACGGATTGGTCGCAGCGATTGGGTGACCTGGCAGGCCCAACCGGAGTCTCTCAAACCTCGCTCCAGATGCAGGTTCAAGTCGTTGGCTCAAACAAACCAGAGACTATCACAATTCCTTTCCTTGCTAGCTTCGGTGGCGCTGCCTTCACAGATCGTGAATCATTGTAAGTGCGTCTTTACCGAGATCAAGAAAGTACGCCTCATGAAGTTGATGGTAGCTGGGAGAACAACTGCGCAGCCAACGACGCGACGAACGGCGTCGACTTGAAAAGCGCTTCAACCACTCTTCCCAACGGAAACAAACGTACCCGGAAGATGCCAAAGGCAGAAATCATCGACAAATCCCATAGCGTCGGGGTTGGCCTGCCCGACCCCTTCATCCCCAAGCTTCCTCCTGCAGATGGAAGCGAAGGAGTCATCAAGTCTTTCATCTTGCCAGACAAGAAAACTGGCGTGGTGGGTCAATTGGCAGCTTGAATACCAGGATTGCTGACCCGTTCATTTATTCCATAGATGTTCGTTGGCTCTTTCAGTGGTGACTTTGACGGGTTTCAATCGGATGT
>CEMH01202414.1:0-24287 GCA_001179725.1 Macrocystidia cucumis | reverse complement strand
ATGCCTCTTTCAATGCTTTCGCCGAATCCACGGCCTAGGCCCGCCTTCAACGGATGTCCCTTTGTTTTTGCTTTCTACACCCCACAATCGTGCCTAAACCCGCCGGTTCTCTTGGCATTCCCCCCAGCGAACTACCCCAGCCAGTCTGCAGTCACCCGTGCATGTTACGTGCTATCAAATTTTAGATTCAAGGTGTATATCTTTGCTATATGGCGACGCCGAAGCTGCGGTGCTCCCTGCAAATGTGGGAATCATCTTGGGAAGAACGCATTTGCAGAATACCACACCACCTTTTTCCGGTCTACCAAGACTCCCCGAATTTAACCCAGAAGTTGAAGTTTTGGTCACTGTTATCCTGTCTTTTGTGTTGGGGACTGACAATGACATTTGGATTCCAAGTCAGCAGTTTTTTTCCGAACCGCACTCACCGGCGTTTTGATCACCCTGATTACCCTGAGGCCGACGAGCGCAACAGAGGCTTTTTGTTGGACGATTGATCACCCAAGGTTGTCGCTTCGAATCATGCAAGGAGGACGTAGATAGGATGCGGCGTTTAATCACAGTAAGTCGGAATCAGATGTTCAGGCTAGAGCGTGAACCTCAAAGACCAGGAATTGAGTCCAACGCACAAATAGCCACGGCCAAACCTCCCCGATTTGATGCGTTTCCAGCGCAGCTCCTATCCCTGCACAATCATTGCTCCTCACGGTTTCGAGACCCTTGCCCTCCTGTCCATATATTGGCATCATTTGTCACAAATGCTTTTCTTCCTTCCCCTCCCCTCTCGAAACGGTTCGAAAGCGTAAACCACAGCAACTACTGGACAAGGTCCCATTTGTCAACACCATAAGACTCTGTGCTTGTGTACTGAGTCAAGCATGGCATCTACTTCCTCCTCTCAACAACATGGCGGCCTCGTTCGGTCATCAACCATTGCGAACAACAATGAACCTCGACGTTTACCACCCGTTCCTGGGCCATCACTCCAGCGCATCCAGTCTTCCGGTGATTTGAGGTCAGCGAGGAAATCAGTCGATGGCAACCGACCGCTTCCACCCCCTCCTCCATCAACCGAACCTCCACCTTATTCCGAACATATCCCTCCAAACCGTCTGCCTTCCGTACGACGACGACCTCTCCCTTCTCCCTCTGTGCCGCCCCTCCCAACTCTTCCCGCCATTTCAGTAGCCCTGCCGTCGACGTCTTCTCTTAAACCTGAAGTACATGCTTCCCCGTCCATAGTGGCAGTGGAACCAAGACATCTTTCTCTTCCAACTCCCAAACCGAACTCAGGACTTCTTCCTTCCACCACAAACCCCATCAGGAAGCATACCTCCCCTTCAAATTCATCAGAGTCAATCCGTACCAGACTCCCCTCGGTAGCTCCTATCAGGCAGGCGACATCTCCTTCCGTCCTTGCCGAACCGACCCACCACACGTCTCTTGCAGTCCCTTCTGTTAGGCAGCGTGCTTCTTCTAACCTGTCTACACCACCCTATGAGCTTTTATCAACCGTCGCCGGCGTTGTCGAGGAAGTGACACCTCTCGCAAATCAAGTTGCCACCCCTCGTATACCTCCTCCAATCGTTATACCTGATGAAGCCTCCTCCCGCCTTTCCATAGCCACAGCACTACCATCGCCAATATCGATCATGGACGACGAGAGTGTTCTCTCACCTGTTCTTGTGTCAATGAGTACCGTTCGCTATGTTGGCCTCGTAGAAGAGCGCGCGTCTTCATTTGTTCTTCCGCCCACCCCTCACTTCTCCCGACGTTCCCGACGTATACGTGACAGTCCCCCTTCACTCCCTTCGTTGCTTCCATCCACAGAACGGGCGTTGACTCGATCTCCAGACCATTTCGATGAGGATGACTCTGCCGTTAAAGCAGCCACCGAGACTCCCCAAACCCAAAGTTCAGTGGCTACTCCCCCTGTGTCAGAGGTCACAGCACCCAAGCGGGAGCGAATTCCTTCATCTTCAAAAACAACAGATGGGCCTCGTCAGAGTTCCCTCGCTACAACCTCGGCGGAGACATCGTTACCACAACGAGAACGGGCTCTTTCATCCTCCAAACCGACAGAACGACCTCCGTCACCTATTCTACCCCCACGCTCCATTCTGGAGGAGCGACCCCAGCCTCCTTCTCCCAAACCTATCTCACCACTAGTACCCAGCCGATCAGCGACCGCGATGACGAAAATCCACTCTCCTTCACCTCTCCATATCGTAAAAACTACAGCACAGCTCGAGGTGCCAGAACCAGAGCCATCCTCCGCCTCTGAATCAACCACACCTCAACCAAAGCCCAGGACCAGTCTCTCAGAATCACCCACCACCAAAGCAGCAGCCTCGACACTCACCGAGTCGCCACCAGAACTGACTTCGAAAGCTTCAGGCCCGCCAGAAGCCCCAACGGCAACAGCCAGCACCACACCCTCTTGGCTTCTTCCCAAACCAGAAACAGTGGCGAAATCCGCCTCAAGACCCCACCCCACACTCCCTTTGCTCTATTTCCAAACCGATTCGCTGGTCGCACCCTCTTTATTAAGTCTCACGTCCTCTTTCAACCTCTCCATGCCCGCGCTTAGCGCCGCTAACGCGTCCACCCCAAATGTCAACACCACCGCTTCATCCACGACCACCCACACTTCTACCACAGCCACGAGCTCTACGCTTAACCTCACTTCACCTTCATACGTCACTTTGCCTTCACAGGAGAACGACGACTCTAATTATTTCGCAGCGACAAAGTTGGACATCAGATCCGACTCACCGCTCCCACCACTGCCGCTTCAAAAAAGCATGTCGAACGTTGAGCGAAACGATGTGTTCGAAGAAGCGCTTCGCAAGACGAAGGAAAAGCAGAGTAATAACAAGGGTGCCTCTGCGGTGAAGAAGTTTGGAAAGAAATGGTTCACCAAAGATAAAGGCGGGGCGCGACTTGTGGAGGGGGATAAGATCAGCGTGATGAAGACCTTTAGAAAATTGTGATCGTAAATCATAGTCTTGGACTTTTTCATTTCATCCTTTTGTTGTTTTCTCGTTCACATGTGACCCTACTCACCTGAAATTATTCGTCTTTCTTTGTTGGCATCGGCTTTACGCCATTGTACATAAGAAAAAACATTCCTGCTCACACCTCCTGAAATGCAAGATCTCAGGGAGAAAAACACAAACACAAAAAGACTCGATTGAACAAAAAGATCCATCTTCCTTCATTGACTCTGGCTCTTCGACTACCCCAAAACAATATGCGACTATTCGAGGAAGGACGAGCTTGAAACACCCCTCAGAAAAAACTTTCAAAACATCTTCTTCGCCCTGTAAAAAATTTCGATACGATAGTTATATCTTGCCTCGCATCAGTCGAAAAATGCCAAGAAAACGTACGCAAACGTCCACAAGTTTTGTGGATTGTTGTAAGTGTTTGCAGTGTATGGGAACCTGTCTGTTGATTTTTATACACATTGTTGAAAGTATTGAGCGGGGATCGAAAGGAGAAGGGGGGGAAATGGAGGAATAGCACCGTACTTACACTTGGGCAACTCGGAAACATACGCTGTACAGACGAAAACGAATGTTCTCGTAAATCAGCATCCGGACAAAGCACATCGCGAGCCTGAGTCGCAACAATCTTACCGATCGGTTTCTTCTTGTCCAAGTAACTCCAAGCTGGTTCGGGTAAAGTCAGCCCTCTGTCGCCCGCAAGGAGAAGGAAAACCAATTTCCCGGAACTCACCCGTTCGCCAGTTGTGTCTTATCAAACATTGTCATGAGTTAGTGATCACATCAACGAAAATTCAAAGACCAAAATGCGTTCCTTACACGAAAGTCGCCGAAACAAACCTTCGAGGGTGTAACAGTCAGATCTTTCAAGAAGTTTTCTTGGACAAGGGTTTACTTACAAGTCGGGAGGTGCCAGTGGATCCTGTGACATTGAAGAGTGAAGGGTTAGAAATATCGGGGAGAGCGAATAACAAACGCGACTAACGTTTTTCAGCCCTGCGGTCTTGATCTCTGAGTCAATATCTACCCACGAAAAGACCTCGGCCCCCGCCACTCCTGAGTTATGACAATATAACCGCGTTAGCCTAACCATAACACCCGCTTTGATTAGCAGAGCGAGCACGATGACGCGAACCTTTGAATTCGATGTCCTCCCCCGGCTTGCCTCCGAACACAGCTATTTTCGTCCGATGTCGCTCATACATTGCAGTACTCAAGTGCGCACACGAGGATGCGCAATTTCCATTGGTGACTAGATGCAAAGTGCGCCAAAAGGGGCGGTGAAAAAAGATGTTTTCCGGAAGTAAGAGGACTGACCGATAGCAACCTTGTTGAGATCGAAAGGTGGTGTCTTTGGCACCGCTTGCGAGAACGTGTCAGTGCAAGTGTCCTGTTTGGAAAACGATAAGCGTCTTTGATGTCAAAGCGCAATAGGAGAGAGCTAACGTAGAAGTGCTGAGAAACGGGATCACTCTTCCCATTCACGATCTTTGGCACAGTGGGTATCATGTAGTTATACGAAGCGGGCATTCGTGTTCCGTTCAAGAACGCCCCTTGACAATTTTTCACTTGAGCCTCGGCAGAATGCAGAGGACGCAGGACCTTCGGAAGCAAAAGTTCCGTCACTCACAGTTATCGGCGGTGTATAAGGCGAGGTCCTTATCAAGGCCAAGAGCAATGTCCGCAGCCAAAACCTTCTGTGCCAGTGCGCTCGCGCGAATGCTGGTGACAAAACCTCTAGGTGGATGGTCAACCTTGGTCGAGTCAGGGATGGCTGAGGGTACACACGGTTGGCCAGAGTTACTCCCTGTGAGATATTGTTGCAAGAATTGACTGAGGCAAACGTAACCACCTGACATCGCCTCTTCAGAACGAGATTTTCGGAGACACAAGACAGGAGCAACCAACCTCCGTTACTGGTGAGGTCCAAGAGTAGCTGACTGACTCCTGCAGCCTTGAATTGAGTCACAGCAGCAACAACATCCGATTGAAACCCGTCAAAGTCACCAACGAAAGACCCAACGAACATCTATACGACAACCAGTCAGCAGTCCTGGTATTCATCCTGGTAATGGGACCAACCACGCCAGTTTTCTTGTCTGGGAGAATGAACGACTTGATGACTCCTGCACTTCCGTTCACAGGGGGGAGCTTAGGAATGAAGGAGCTGGGCAGGTCGATTACGACCCTCTGGGCTGCACCCAAAATTTCTGCCTTTCGCATCTTCCGAGCGCCACCGGAAAAAGTGGCTGCAGAGGTTTTACGGTCGACGCCATTTGTCGCCTCGTTGGCTTTACAGTTTCTCATCCAGCTATTGACATATTATTCAGGCAGATTTTCTCAATCACAGTCAAAACAAACTCACAACGATTCACGATCTGTGAAGGCAACCCCACCGAACTTAGCAAGGAAGGGGATCGTGACAGTCTCTGCTCTTTTGGAGCCAACGATTTGGACCTGCATCTGCAACGAGGTCTGAGCAACTCCAATCGGGCCCGCTAGGTCACCCAATCGCTGGGACCACTTTGTTCCAACAATGCGATAGCCCGTGAACACTGAGTTAACACGCAGGCCGTGGTCAAGGTAGTTACCGGAAACAGTGCGCGCAACAAAATCAATGTAGTCGTAGGGGTCTTGTCCTGCTATCTTCAGGACCCGCGCACCAGCAAGGCGGGTGTAATTGAAATTGATGGCGGGGGAAGCGAAAAACGAGGCGAATTCTGTGCCAAGCTGGGCTAGAAGCTCTGGCGAGTCGGGAGCAATGTACACTCCTTGTTCTGTACCACCTCGGGGCGTAGGTGCTGCCAAAGAGACCACTGGTGCGGGCAAGATATTTTGGAAACTGGTGTAGCAGTCTGGGACCCAGCCTGCAACGAGTGAAGGAAAATTGAGAAGAAGGATGAGAGCAAAATAGGAGGCTGGAACTGACGAGTGTGGCCGTCATTCAATTGAGTGGTAAACTGGTATACGTCCCAATTGAAGTCATAATCTGTCTGTATAATGCGTGGTATGAGGCAAAGATTTGACCAGGAAGGGATGCAATCTGACTGCGTAGCGCGTAGAGTTTATTCTTGCGAGAGTCTTACGAATGTTGTTTGTAGATTCTTGGAACGGTGGCGGGGAATTCAGGTAGTAGTTTTCAAATGTGAAGAAGTCCAAAACCCTCGCGATGTTGTTTAACACGTTCTGTCGAAGCCCTTCGTCGAACGGAAATGATTTTTGGCATGCCAATGCGTCAGCTGGTGGAACGAATGCTTTCCCAGCAATCTTTGCGCAAGGGTCTATAGATCCAGAAGGCAGAGGAGGGGGTGTTGCATTCGTTGCAGTCAGGTAAAAGAGCAACGAGATGGTGGACCAGAAGTGATATAGCATCTTGAAAGGTGAGAACTCCACACGACATGGGACAGCACCTTATATACAAAGCCCACGGCGGGCGAGGGCCCCGACCAATTCCCAAGTTCGTGACACCGGGTTGAAATCCCCTCAAGGAGGGTCAGGAAGCACAGAAACCTCAAGGTCCTCAATGTTCAGCGCGATGCATCGCATTTTGGGGTATATTGATCGTTTTGAAACACCGACGTTTCGAGTGAGGTTGCCGCTACTTTGTTGAAAAGTCATTTATTCTTCCGCGCATGTTTACACTTGCGACTCCACATGAGAAGACGCGACGAACAACCCCCCGACCCTCAAAAGCAATTTTAAAACAGTTGTTTCGCCCTGTACAAACAATTCAGTGGTTACTAAAGCTCGCCCCACAATCGAAAGATGGTGTAAACGTACGCAAATGTCCACAAGTTCTGCGGATTGTTGTATGTGTCCGGGGTGTACGGGAACCTGACTTTTTTTCCACAACGTTGAACAATCACCGAAAGAAGGCGAGAACCACATGGGAACGAGGACTCACATTTCGGCAGCTCCGAAACATATGCTACCATGAACAGAAACGGTCAACATCCTGGCAATCAATACATCGCGCACCCCGAAATCTTACCGATAGGTTGGTTCTCGTTTAAAAAACTCCAAGCTAATTTTGAGTCAAGTCAGCATGGTCCATGACGGGAAAGAACGCCGATGCTGCAGAACTCACCAGTTCGCCAGTTATGCCTGATCGAGATCAAAGATTAATTACCAGATCAACTTCATGCAAAGACCAAAGCGCATTCTTTTACCTGAAATTCGCGGAAACGAGCCTTTGAAAGCGTAGAAGTCAGACTTTCTGAGATCCGTTTTTTTTACAAGGGTGCGCTTACAAGTCGGGAGGCGCCAGAGGGTCCTGTGATGAAGGTACTCAGAGTTAGCAACGCTATAGTAACAGAACAGTAAGTGAAACCAACGTTTTTCACTCCAGCGGTCTTGATCTCCGTGTCAAGATCTGCCCATTCAAGAACCTGGTTTCCAGCCATTCCTGAAATTGGAACAACATAGACCGTTTGAGCCAGCACTCGCTTGACATCAAACAGGTTGAGTGATGACGACGACCACGGACCTTTGAATTGGACATCCTCTCCCGGCTTCCCCCCAAACACGGCAATCTTCGTCTGATGTTGCTCATTCATGAGAGTGCTAAACATCGCACACGTCGAGGCGCAATTCCCGTTGCTAACTTTGAGAAAAGCGAACCCCAGTCAGCATACAAATCAACCAATTTCGGGGACCAAAAGTACTTACCAATAGCGACTTTTTTGAGATCGAACGGTGGGGTCGTTGGTATCGGTTGCGAAAACCCAAGGTTGCAGGTGTCCTGGAGAGAATCCTTGAGCAAGTTTCACGCGGAGCGAACAAGGAAGGGGCTTACATGGAAGTGCTGAGAGCTGGGATCGCTCCGCCCGTTCACTGTCTTCGGCACCGATGGGACCATATAGTTATACGAAGCGGACATTTGCGTCCCGTTCAAGAAAGCCCCTGTACAATAGTTCCCCGTATCGGTTTAAGGACCTTCTAAAGGAGAGTTTCTTAACTTACAATTATCGGCAGTGTAGAACGTCAGGAAGTCATTGAGGCCAAGAGCAATGTCCGCAGCTACGATCTTTTGTGCCAGCGGGTTTGCGCGATTGCTGCTTACGAATCCTCTACGTGAAAGTGTCATGATCAATACCGAACAATTCAAACAAGGTTCAGGTCATCCGTACGTACGGGTAGCCGAAGTTCGTTCCTGCAAGATACTGATGCAAAAACTGACCGAGGCAAACGAAACCACCTAACATGGCCGGTTAAGAACCGATTTTCAGAGGCATGAGACAAGAGCGGTCACTGACCTCCGTTGTTGGTAAGGTCCAGGAGCAGCTGGCTGACTCCTGCAGCTTTGAACTGAGTCACAGCAGCAACGACATCCGATTGAAACCCGTCAAAGTCACCACTGAAAGAGCCAACGAACATCTATGGAATAAATGAACGGGTCAGCAATCCTGGTATTCAAGCTGCCAATTGACCCACCACGCCAGTTTTCTTGTCTGGCAAGATGAAAGACTTGATGACTCCTTCGCTTCCATCTGCAGGAGGAAGCTTGGGGATGAAGGGGTCGGGCAGGCCAACCCCGACGCTATGGGATTTGTCGATGATTTCTGCCTTTGGCATCTTCCGGGTACGTTTGTTTCCGTTGGGAAGAGTGGTTGAAGCGCTTTTCAAGTCGACGCCGTTCGTCGCGTCGTTGGCTGCGCAGTTGTTCTCCCAGCTACCATCAACTTCATGAGGCGTACTTTCTTGATCTCGGTAAAGACGCACTTACAATGATTCACGATCTGTGAAGGCAGCGCCACCGAAGCTAGCAAGGAAAGGAATTGTGATAGTCTCTGGTTTGTTTGAGCCAACGACTTGAACCTGCATCTGGAGCGAGGTTTGAGAGACTCCGGTTGGGCCTGCCAGGTCACCCAATCGCTGCGACCAATCCGTTCCAGAAATCCGATAGCTTGTGAACACCGAGTTGACGCGCACGCCGTGGTCAAGATAGTTACCGGAAACGGTGCGCGCGACAAAGTCGATGTAGTCGTAGGGATCCTGTCCTGCTATTTTCAGGACCCGCGCACCAGCAAGGCGAGTGTAATTGAAATTGATGGCTGGAGACGCGAAAAACGTTGTGAATTCTGTGCCAAGCTGGGCCAGGAACTCTACAGAGTCTGGAGCAATGTAGACTCCTTGTTGTGAACCTCTTCCAGGTAATGGTACCGCGAGAGAAACGACTGGTGCGGGCAAGATATTTTGGAAGCTCGTGTAGCAATCGGGGAACCAACCTATCACGAGTGAGGAGCGGCTGAGAAGAAGTGTGAACTAAAACTGACGAGTGTGGCCATCGTTCAATTGAGTGGTGAACTGGTATATGTCCCAGTTAAAGTCGTAATCTGTCTGTACACGTACGCGGGTATGAGCAAGGGCTTTAACAAGGTACACATGTTGTCTTACCGCGTAATGAGTGGAGTTTATCCTCGCAAGAGTTTTACGGATGTCGTTTGTCGACTCTTGGAAGGGTGGCGGGGAAATCAGGTAGTAGTCTTCAAAAGTGAAGAAGTCAAAAACCCTCGCAATGTTGTTCAACACGTTCTGCCGAAGGCCTTCATCAAATGGAAATGATTTTTGGCATGCTAAGGCATCTGCTGGAGGAACAAATGTTTTGCCAGCAATCTTTGCACAAGGGTCTGGAGTGTGAGGGGGGAGGGGAGGGGGCACTGCATTTGTTGCAGTAAGGTAAATGAGCAACAAAGGGGTGGACCATGAACGACGTGGCATTTTGAGAGTTGCACTCGAGCTCTTTTCCCCCACATGAAATAGAACAGCACTTTATAATTATTGGTGCACGTCTTGCCAGGAGAACCGTCAATCTTTGAGTTCGTGATGTCCTGCTGAATACCCCTGACCGCCAGTCAAGAATAGCATAAAAGCCACGCGCTCCTCAGAGATAAGCGCGAAGCATCACAGTCGGAGGTATGTTGAATATTTAGCAACACCCACGATTCGACGTGAGCGCGTTGTTGCGTGTCACATGCATCAGTTGGGAAGACTCGCAACGCGCTCAGGCGGCAGATGTGACGATGGCAGATGTCGACAATGACCATGCAGGAGGTTTACGAACAACACAGCAGCACAGATGACTGGACCCGACTGGCAACTGGTGACCCCGATCTACCGTGCGGAACCCAGGAACCTAGCACACAAGTCCGATATCTCCCGCTTCGCTCGTTCCAATTCGCCTGCTTCCGCTTGGTCAAACCTGTAGTATATAGTATAGAACCAAAGGAGGATGTCATGATTATACAAACCAAAACCTCGGACAGAACCTCTCACATCAAATTGCTGAGTTCTACAGCCTCGAGATTGGTTCTTCGGGTTCCATATGGGCCAGCTCCTTGAATACTTCAAGTTGCTGACCAAGGCGCTATTGTTTCATCTGCCCTGGTGCACATTGTTGCCTCTTCACGAGAAGACGGAAAATGAAATCTTCTCTTCGACGTGGCCGACATCCGTAAGTGGTTCGGGGTCATTAAAGACAGAAAGAAAAATGCTTTCATGACCTGTCATATAGCGTCCTGTTGATGACTGCGCGTCCTGGAGGAAGTTTCTGATTTTCCGCCTCCAGTGTTGTGTTACTGACCCCGTCAGAGATACCAGTTGAACGAGGAAGAGGTATTGTGGCCCACGCAAAGCATTGTTGAGCATGAGATGGACGTGGTTGAGTTTAAGTTGCGAGATGACGCGTAAGGCTCACAAACACCGCTCTCCTCTTATCTTCCATCCAGGCTCCTGTCAAGCTCGTCGTGTGCAACAACGGCAACAACTTATATGTCGTTTCCCTTTATTCCTCTCTCCGCATGGCCTGCTATTGTGCCTCGAGAGTTATTGCCCATTCACCCAGTCCCTGCTGACTTGATCGCGTCACTCCCTCCTTTGCCTTCTCCGAAACGTCAACCAGCTTTTCATGCTACTTGGTCGCTCTCAACCCATCTGTTCCCCGCATGCCATATTCGCACTTCTCCCAAAATTCCTGTTCCCACTCTTCCTACTACGGACGACAAAGGGGAACGCAAGAACTGGGCAACCCGAACGGCTGGACAATTGTTGAAGCCCAACAGACCGAAAGCAGATTTGGGAACACCACAAGTTCTATGGAACTGCGTCAACCGATATAGAAAGAAGGCGAAGTCAAGTGAAGGGGTGACTCTCTTCTTCGTCCATGCGAATGGTTTGCCGAAAGAAGTGAGTGCCTGCTATTCCAGGATCGGAGGGCCTTCTTAATCTTTGGCCCCCAGACATGGGAACCAACATTGGAAACCCTTCTTGCTTCGTCTGCGTGTGAATGTATCACCGAGATATGGACCTGGGAGACGGTCCAACATGGTGACGCAGCTTTGGTCAACGCCGCGTCGTTATCGGGTGCTTGTATGTCCTTGTTCATGACGATCCTTTCAACGTAGAATTGCTAACACAAACGCCACCTGCGGTATCAGTTGATTGGATCGATAATGCACGCGACATCCTCAACTTTTTGTTGCATTTTTTACCCGCTTCGTCGTCGTCGTCAGCCTTGCCAACCCACTTACGACAAGTTTCCTCCGAGGAAACTGAGAGTCGCATTGTGAATGGTTACCAAAATCGCTCTCTTCTCGTCACAGCGCATTCATTCGGCGGGTGCACATCGTAAGCACCCGTCCTTTCAACTGTCCCCAGTTTTTCAGCGAATCAACACACGCATACAATCCACAGAGCGATCGCTGCGTCTGTTCACCCCACGCTTTTTCAGTGCCTCGTCCTCATAGACCCTGTCATCGTCAAACCTGTTTTCCCCAAAGAAAAAACTCTGCCCGATCCCAGGTCACCTTCGCTAGTTCAAGGCGCACTTCTGAGACGGGGATCTTGGCCTTCTCGGTGAGTTTCTCTTTGAATAAGTGCTGGGTAATCGGTCATACTTTCTAACAGGGAGGAGGCATATGCCCTTTTTACGCGTTCACCGTTCTTCTCCGCCTGGGACCCTCGAACTTTGCGGTTGTATGTAGAATGGGGACTCTATCCTTCTTCAGAATTAGACGGACAAGGGAAATCCACACCCGTGCACTTGAAAACATCACCTGCTCAAGAAGCCATTGTATTTGGGGACACTTACACCCGAGGTGAGACTTGGGAACGTGTCGCTCACTACTTAGATGAAAAGGTTGAGCTGGTGTGGATCATGCCAGGGAAGGATGGCCACACGTTAGTGGGTTTCTATATCCCTCCTTGTTCTCTTCTGATCGTGTGAACCTAGCATTGGAAAGCCAGGCTCCATGGCTGAGCGAGTTTGGCTTCGACCCAGAAACAGTTCCAACCACATCGTCGTCAATGCCGGCCACCTTGTAAGGTTTTGAATCTCTATTCTGAATATCATGCTCACTGAAATGCGTTAGATCCCCCAAGAAAAGCCGGACGAACTTGGTATGTTCCCGAACTCTCGCCTACATTCGAGAAGATGACGAACGCTTTCCAGCGAGATTGTTGGCAGCGATCGTTCACAAGAAATACTCTAAATCACAAGTAAAAGCGTCTTTATAATGTTGTTTGCCCCTTTTGTGTGTCAGTATACCAGAGTTTTCATCGGCTCATCCACCATGTTGTTGAAATTGGCTTATTTACGGCCCCTGAGGCGGGAGGAACATGCGAAAATGTCAACTCCGACGGACACTTTTTAAGGTTGGCAAGGATAAGTAAGGGTCCAGCGCTGAGGTCAGGGACAACGGGGGCTGCGATCAGCGCTGGGCACCTGCAGCAAGCCGCAAACAACCTCAACAACTTAAGGGGGTACATCTCTTTTTCTCTTCTCTTTACGAACACGCTGGCAGCGTTCCCCAAGGATGTCCAACCCGCCGCACATCGTGGTTGATAACGACGATCCAATCGTGCAGTATGGTGGTTCGTGGTTTCGAGACATCGGCTCAAAGAACGATGGGAACTTTGGACAGCCCTTTCTCGGTAGTCAGCAAGCAACAACGTCCAGTGGTGCGACTCTTATTATCCCATTCAAAGGTACGGGGCACACAGTGAAGAATTCCAATGTTGACTCACTGGACTTTGAAAAGGGACCACCATCGAGGTTTTTGGGACGTCTGATGTTATAACAGGAAACTCAACCTCCGATCCCAGTTGGGAATGCTTCGTTGACGGAATCAGCATTGGAGTTTCGGCTCAAACTTCATTTCCTCAAAACAACTGGCCTCTATGTGGGAAAATGAGCATCGCAGCGGGAGATCATCAATTGGTGCTCAAAGTCGGCGCGAACACGAGGACTTTTTGGTTTGACTTTGCGACTTATACACCAACCCCAGACGTTTCTTTCGACTCTGCCATTTCCCTCATATCCTTTACGGACCCCATGATAACCTTCGATAGCTCATGGGTGCCTCTCGGAACCGATGCAAAGCTCACGGCTGAAACCGGTTCTACTGCTTCGTTCAATTTCATTGGTAAATCAAATTACTTTTTCACTTTTTCTCTCATGTGAAACTCACGCTTTACACATATAAGGTAAAGCATTCTATTGGTACGGGTGGGCGATCAACGAATGGTCCCACACACCGTCGACAGCAACGTATACCGTCGATGGTGGACCCCCTGTTCCCTTTGCTCTGAAAGGTCTAGACCCTGGCCCGCAAAGCACACAATTCAATGTGCTCTTCTTCTCAATCAACAGTCTAAAGCAAGGATCGCATCACGTTTCCGTTCAATTCACCGGTCTGCATAACGAGACAGCACTTACGCTGACCCACCTCATCATCGTCAACGAGACGGAACCAACACCGGTGAGCTCGAGTACTATATCGAGTCCAACGCCGTCGTCTACTGGTGTCTCTGGTTCGTCGACAACCTTTTCCGCTGGAGGAATTGCAGGCGGGATCGTTGGTGGTCTCGCCTTTTTTCTCGCGCTATTATGTCTCTTCTTCTTTTGGCGGAGCAGAAGGAACCACGCCTCACCTACCACCAAGGATTATTCCTTTTCCCACAACCACCAACCTCTCCATCCGACCTTGGAACCATTCGAATTGGTTTCCTCATCTACCGCTGAGTCACGCAACTACTCCTACCGCCCCGTCACCACAGAGATCCCATCGGGCGGCGTGCATAAAAGCGTGGCAGGACTTTCGGCCACTTCTTCCTCTTCGCCAGGAAGGCCCCATGTTCTTTCCGACTCGAGTCTCCCTTTGAGCAATACCGCTGGCCCCTCCACAGCGTCAGGCAGTGGCTTACGCGGTTCGGCAAACTCAGGCTCTAGCGGGCCTTCCGGTGGAAGTGGGTCCCAGGTTCTCTTCCATCTAGATAGCGGTGTTCGGATTGCTAGCACGAGTACTGTTCCTTTGGAAGAACTGCCCCCTGTATATACTCACGAGTGAGCGGACAACGTGTTTCAACCCTTTTTCACCTTTTTTATTCGTCTCTTTGTGTTCCTTTCGTCTCGTTTTCCTTTCTTTTCGTCTCTTTCCTTCTTTATATCTTTCCCTTTTCTTCCGTTCCTTGTTCTGGGGGTATATAAGGGCTTTGGGACGTTCTTGTGGGGCAATAGGGGATGATACTAGTCAACCTTAAATAAATAACTTAGGATACCTTATGAGGAGGTTGTCCCGCCGCTGAACAACTTATCACAAGGCAAGGTGGGTTCCACAGACTGACGTTCCCAAAGACTTATCCGTTGACCGTCCCTTATCTATGCCGTCCTCGCGTTTATCTGAGCATGATCCAACTGGTCAGCATCTTTCTCGCAGGGATTCCCGCACACAAATGTTTCTATGTTTTTTTTTGAATGCTGTTTATCAGGATAAATACAAGTTAAAGATGGTATCATAACAACGACAAGACTCCTCATGATCAAGCTGTGCCGTCTACATGCGTCGTCGGTTCCGGCTCCTCGGGCGGATAACCCACTGGAATTGGATTGACAGAGGGGTGTCTCCGTTTCCGGCCTCATTACGCCGGCCCTCTTTGCTGGCTAACCATGTCCCTTGCATTCCACCCAGAAACGTTCGCAGCGTTTTCATCCCGGTATTGAGAGCCGTTGCTCACAGACGATGGGCTACGTGGGGCTTCGCCATATCGATTAGGAGAGAAAGGTGCATCCGCCACTTGTGCGTATCTTACATAAGGGGTAACTGTTCCGGCGGTTTCGAAAGGCGGTGCTGGCGATCTTTGCCGTCGTCGCCACCAGTAGAGCAGAAGGCCCGATAAGCCAAGCGCGAAAGCCACCCCACCAATGACGCCTGCTGCAACTGCTGACGGGTTAACCTTGTTATTGACGAGATTGGCTTGTGGTGTTGTGGGCCCCAGGGTTGAGGCAGGAGGAAGGGCTAGGTTTGAAGTTGTGGTTGGGTTTGAGCTAGGAATAGTTCCAGCCCTCGTTGAGATGGGGTCTTTGAAGATCATCGCATGTGTCAATGTGAAGGCTGTCTGGTCATGACGTCCTGTGTATACGACTGAAAGGTGGTGTGGCCCGTTGGATAGGTCCGTGACGGAGAAAAATAGAACGTTATAGAGAGTGGGCTCCTGCCCAGGCCCCCTTCCCTTAAGCACGAAGGGGACTGGCGGTCCGCCATCCACCGAGTAGGTGGCTGTGGATGGATCGGGGGACCATTCGGAAAGTGTCCATCCATACCACTGGAAGCCTTTCCCTACGAAATTGTTTCGTCAACCTCAACCTCTCAACAATGAGGTGAAAAAAATAGTACAAACCAGTAAAATTGAACGATGCCACAGACCCCGTCTCGGCTGTAAGCTTCGCATAAGGTCCAACGTTCGTCCAAAAGCTGTCGTATTGAAAAGCTGGGTCCGTATAAAATACTTTGGTAATTGCAGAGTCGGAAGCGGTATTGGGGGAAGGAGTGTATGCGATATAGTCAAGCCAAAATGTCCTTTGTTCATTTCGAATTTTGATGACGAGCTGATGGTCCCCATCGACGAGATTGAGCGCTTCACAAAGAACCCAATTGTTTTGCGAGTATTGCGTCCGACCAACGGCTCCGATCCAATTTCCGTCGACAAAGCATCCCCAACTCAGTTTTGGGTCATCAGCGGGACCATCAGAGGAACCAAAGACCTGAACCGTGGAACCTGAGATGTAGTTTGTTAGAGTACGAACATGGACATCGCTGAAAAAAGGCCAACCTTTGAATGGTACAGTGACAGTCGCATCCGTCGTTTTCAAGGCGTGTTGGCCGCCCAAGAAAGGCTGCCCGAAGTTTCCCACATCCTTCCTGCCTTTATCGAGATACCAGGAACCTGTATATTGGATAATTGGGTCTTCGTCGTCGATAATAATCTGGCGGGGGTTGTTCATCTCACAGAGATATCAGAAACCGGGTCATATGTGTGGAGAAGGGAAAAGCGTGGCCGGGTGCCGCCCTCCTTATACTCGCATCGACGCAATCATCATTCTCATTTCAGTGATACAGGGTCAGCATCTGATCGGAACCACTCTGGCTCAATGGTCTACGCATCAATTTCCATGGTGCATTTCCCTAATGAAACGGGTTTCAAGACAAGCACGTCATTGCCTTTCATGATGCAACCCTCAGGAAGACAACGCAATGATGTTCGCGAGAGTGCCAGCGAGGGACGTCCCCGGAAAAGCAGTGGGCCTGAGGAGACTGATCATCATCATCATCGCATGGTGAAACAACTGCAATCTTCCCTAAGCCATGCAGGAGGATTTTCCGTTGGAGCCTGAGAGCGAGTGTCTGTTTCTGCTGCTTGACCTTTCCTCGTTCAAGATCCTCTTCTTCTGGAAACAAATATGAATCAAGTTATGTACGACCCATCGTCGCGCGGATCAAAAAGGGTTGAACGGATGGTGGGAGTTGACCCATGGAATCCAGAGAGAAGCCATCACTCTTCAAGGTCCCGGTCAATAGTCGCCGTGCTTCGCAGAAGATATACGGCTATAGCCTATGAGCAGTTAACCGTCTACCAGTGAAGTTGGAATCGAAAGGCATCACGATCTCGCATTGAGCAAGAAGTAGGTCATGTTGACCAAGTGGTGGCCATGGACAGAGGGCAATCTTGAGCAGAGTTGGTCCGATTTTGGATAATACAGGCTCGGCCAAGTCGCGTCAGAACGTTTTACGCAAATGGAACTCGGAGTTACGGCACAAAGTTGCCTGCATGGCACGCGCAAACTCTTTGAGCTTCGAGTGGTGTGCGGAGTTGCTAGCATCGCAATGGAGCGTTTGGCTTAGAATTTACCCATTTTTTATTTTGAACGCAGTATGAGTTACCTCAGAGAGAAATTGCTGGTGTTAAAGACAGTCATGTAGCCAACGAACGAATCCAACAGACGAATAGCTCATGATCATCGATCATCGATCAACGTTCATGGGCCAATGTGGGCAAGTTGAGCTCACGGCTGATGGTTATCGGCTGATGGTTATAACAATTGAAGGAGTCTTCCGGTGCTGGGGTTTCCAGTATTTTCACACCCAAGATGGAGAGTGCACGTAAAAGACAAAATATTACCGCCTGCACCCGCTGGGGAAGGATGAGATTTACATACATCTTGTTCGTCGAGAAAGTGTACACCAACAACAACCGCAACGATGACGAAAAAAGAAAAGGTAAAGACCAAAAGATACACATCACCCTTCCATTCGTCGAATCATTCTCTTTTCTCTGTCTCCAACAACCTTGACCAAACCTTCATTTTCGAGCCCTTTGATCACCTCCGCAAATTCCGTCGCATCAACTTTGACACTACTCTGACCACCAAGAACCTTGATCGCTTCCACCCACTTTATCCCACCTCTACCACCACTCGCCCCATCTAAAATATTCAACACCTCTCTTCTCATATCCTCCCTCAACTTCCTCTGTCCTTGACCCGTGCCCGTATTCAACATTCCCATATCGATCTTGCCCGTTCTCGGGTCCATCGCGCTCGTCCTGATCGCATCGCGCATCAACCTCGCCGCTTCCTCCACATCCTCCACCTCCACAAAATCAGAGAACCGCATACGTGCGTGCGCCTCAGATAAACGGATCATGCTCTCAAGCTGACGCGTGGTAGCCGTGATGCGCTTTTCCGCTGCCCGTGGATCGTCACCCATATTTCGCATCTCAACATAGGATTGCACCAAAGCTTCACCAGCCGCTTCCGTGATGACAGGGTGGATATGTGCGCGTGAGTAATCAATATACGCGGAGAGCTCTTGAATTGGCTGGAAAAAAGTGGCACAAAGACCGTCAAGGTCTGGTTTCTCGATGCCGAAAGGGACGTACTTACAAGGACGTCTTCGGCATATGTACTTGGTTTGTCTTCTAGATAGAGACCGACGAGATGCTGAGCTAGGCGGCGATCCAAGGTTTCGTCAACCTGATCGAGCACGAGGTAAAGAAGGTCAAATCGAGAGATGAGTGTGGGCGGGAGATCGATATTGCGTGTGATGGGTAGGTCGACGTTGTATTTTGAACCAACAGGATTTGCGGCTGCCAAAATCGATGTACGCGCGTTGAGGGTTGTGATAATGCCCGCTTTAGCGATGGAAACTGTTTGTTGTTCCTGCGAAAGGAGGTTAAGACCATTAGATACACACGAAAATGATGTACAAACCATGACTTCATGCAAAACGCTCCGGGTGGCATCGGACATTTTGTCGAATTCGTCAATGCAGCACACCCCACCGTCACTCAGGACCAAGGCGCCACTGCGGCAACGAGTTAGCATGAGACTTCATGCTATGAGATGATCCTCACCTTTCCAGAACGAGCTGCTTGCTATCTGGGTCGCGAGTGACATACGCCGTCAGACCAACAGCCGATGACCCCTTGCCAGAGGTGTACACCCCCCGCGGTGCGATCTTGTGAACGTACTGAGCGGCAGCATCAGCATAGTCTCTCATCAAGTACAAACGCGAGTTACATACCTGCAAAATCTGAGATTTACTCGTTCCTGGGTCTCCCACAAGAAGCACGTTGATATCTCCACGATACCGAGGCCCACCTCCGCCACCACCTCTCGCGATACTTTTGTTCGTTCCTCCGAAGAGCTGGAGCAAGATACCCTTTTTCACATCATCCATCTCCCAGATTGATGGCGCCAGCGATCGCGCAAGAACGTCATAAATGTCAGGTCGTCTGCTGAGTTCCCTGATCTTCTCTTCGATCTCCGCTTTTCGCGTCTGATTCCGGGCATTCTCGCCAATTTGTGTCTCTTCGTCGTCCCCATCCCCAACACCACCGACTCCAGGAATACGGTCACCACCCGCAGGCCGAGTGCTCCCGTCCAAGCCCAATTTCCCCCCACCGCCTAGTTTGACATGGACCACGTCAAGATAGGTCTTGAACAAGCTTTTCATCGTTCGTTGGCGAGGGTTAACGCGAACGGGTACGCTCCGGAAGATCCCACAGACGATGAGGCGATCACCAGGTTTTGAAACGTCGACCAACTCATCGTAGACACTTAAAGAAACGGTGTGAGGCGTTTGTCCATCGGGAACGGCGTCCGGTGTTTCTTGAAGTCGGATGACTTGTCTGTCGGCAAATTCGCATCTGTTGTGTACTAATGACATAGTACCAACGGAGGCACAGACGTCTCGTGGACAACGGGCCGGTTCCTCGATTTTGCCTCGATCGATCTCCACTTGGACGGTATGAGAACAGGTCAGGCATCGGAAGAAGGCGACTTTCATGTCGGGGATTACAGGGGTTGCTCGGATGACAAGACCCTTGATGCAAACCATCTTGTCAGTGTCTGGGGAGAGGTGATGAGTATATAAATGGAGTTTGAATGTCGACACTCACCAGTCGGATTGAGTTCACGCATGTTTACAGCACGAAGACCGAAGGGCCGAACTTTGTACACTCGACCCATGATGTCGCCAATCTCTTCATCGCCTTCCGCACCTGCCATCCCTTCTAGACCAGCTTGCTGATCCTGCTCCGCCGTTTCGATCATGAGATCCTTGAGAACTTGGTCCATAGCAGGGATAACTTCTTGTGGGTACTTGACCAATTGGCCGTGTAGCTTTTTGGAAGGCGGATATGCAGTCAGATTCACCATGTCTAGATTGAGATTCGTTTCTCCCGTTTGACGCATACGTCGAAGGTACTCTTCATACAAGATGACTTCGCCTTCTTGCGGTGAAGCGAATGCGGCTGTAGGCTGTCCCAAGTCGCGGTCATGGGCAACACGATATTTGGGCTTGAAACCAGTGAGGAAATCGCGGAAGAGTTTCATGGTTTCAGCGAGGTTGACGGTGGTTCCCCAGATGGCTCGGATCTCATCTGGCTCGTCGGATGGCAAAGCGGCCGCAGATAGATGTTGACCAGCGGATGAGAGGGGAATGTCGAGATTTGTTCCATCAGAGTTCAGGTTATCAGCATCTAGGCCACGTCCTTTCGACGGTGTCCGGCGGGCGCGTCGACTTGGTGTTATTGCCAGGGAAGAATGTATGTCCCCACGGCGATTCTTAGGTGTGTTAGGTGCAGGGCTCCTGCGAAGGCGCGTTTCAACTTCCTGACGAGGAAAATAGGCGAACGCTTACTCAGGGAAGTCGAGAGGATCTGAGTCCATCGGTGCATCTGACGTGAAATTCACTTTGCGGCGAGGGGTTTTGGTTGGAGAGGAGCTTGGAAAGGCCATTGGAGAAGAACTTCCAGCTGCATCACCAGTTCATTAAGAGGCTGTTTTTCTGGGTTGTGAGGGAAACAACGTACGAGCGAATAGAGGGGTTCTCTGAGGAGTACTCATTCCAACAGCTCTTCTAGCGGTGATACCACGTAAGGGGCTGCTATCAGCATAATTTTGTGAACGTTGGCGAGCGGGGGTTCCATTGACTGAGGGGGTTGAGGCAAGAAAGAGAGGAGCCGCTGCGATAGGTGTGGCGCGTGGTGTTGCTCGTTCCCCAGTGCCATCCTCCATATCAATGTCAGAGGATGGAAAATCGAGGGCTGGAGGTGAAGACATGATGGGGTTGAGGAAGAGAGCTGGAGTTTGAGGAAAATGGAACGCGTCGCGTCGCGTCTGTGTTGACTTAGGGCCGGTTTAACGGGTGTAAACAGCCTCAGCCGCCACTGGTAGCCAAGCTCTCACTCAAGCAACGTGCTTCATGAACTCTCTCCCTAACCTCGACGACACGACAGAGGTACATTCTAATCATCTTCAAACACTTCACCCAACTGACAGTTTCTAGACTGTCTTTTGCATTCCATTTGTCGAACCAGGTGAGCCAAAATCGTCGCTCCCACTTTGGCGTTCTAAGTTGACTTATGAAAGAGGGTGAAGTCAATACACATGATGAATCAAGCGGAAAACTCGACGAGGATGACCTACGCATGCTGGCTTACAAGGAAGCATGGGCAAAATGCTTGAACCGTGTTAAAGTGCGTCTCGGCCAGTAACAGGACTACTCCCCTTATCAACAATTGTGGCATTTAGGAAATCATCAATTCTTTGTACAAGCCAGCAGTAGAACTAGTGCTGAACTCCGTTCGGGAATCCTCTGAACATACGGTTCCCGGTCTCCCTTACCCCGAATTGCCCATCATCTGCATCACAAGTTAGCTATCTCATCCGGCGTCTTACCTCCTTTCTGATCGGGATTCTCACACAGATCCCTCTTCTGGATCTACATTTCTCGATGAAGTCACCAAGAGAATG
The DNA here is from genome assembly GCA_001179725.1 of Macrocystidia cucumis. NCBI lineage: Eukaryota > Fungi > Basidiomycota > Agaricomycetes > Agaricales > Macrocystidiaceae > Macrocystidia > Macrocystidia cucumis. The sequence continues at coordinate 2,687 of CEMH01202414.1, read as the reverse complement.
GCCCAATCCCCGGATGACCTGGACCCGTTATTCGATTCGTTGGCTTTCGTAACCCACATCTCCCCAGGAGACTGTTTGAACGTGATGAACGGGATGAAGACGATAATTAACGGATTTATTGACGGGACGGCAGTTAAAAGTATGTGTGTCGTCGGACTTACTGACCCACTTCTGAGGCTTCATCAGTGAAACACAAAATATCGAATTCCCTTGCCACTTATGATGTGCACCGGTTGATTGCATGGTATCATGCTATTCGCGAGCATTATGGTAAGCGCTTCGAACGCTTCCAACAATCGAAGAAACTTGCTAACTTTTTGGCAGATATCGAGTTAGATTCCGAACCCAAGTTGATCCTTGTTCTCCACGATTTCGAGCAATTTGACCCTCGTATCATGGAAATCATATTCCATATTTGCAGGTACGTTCCCTGGTTCCTTCGACAATACTCGTCTCATGCGGTTTGCAGCCAACATGTTCGCGAACTGCCGTTCATTTTTTTAATATCTCTTTCTTGTCCTCCGTCACCCTCGTATCTACACGCCAACTTTTCAAAGGCCACAATCTCTTTGTTTCAAATTAATAGCTTGGTTGCACCAGCGGGTGCAGAGATTTTAGAACAATTGTTGAAGCAGGTATACGAACAGCATCCTTGGTATCGGCAAGCCCACTGACTCAAAATGCAGCTTTTCTTCGATCCCCACTTCGAACCGGATATTATCCTCGGGCCAGCAGGTTTTCGATCCCTGACAGAGCATTTCACTAGGCATAATTCATCTGTGGACTCATTGATCACACATCTGCAAGTTCGTCATGATTTTCCATTCTGCACTTGCTGATGTTTACGCGCTGGGATCAGTTGGTACATCTAAAGCACTTCACGCAACACCCCTTTTCGCTTTTAGCTCTCGATTCACCGGCTGCGTTACCTCCGGATTTTCTTTCATCCTTGAAACATCGGTGCTCGACCCATAATTTGATCGCAGACGACGGTGCAAAACAGTCCACAATCGTCAACGTCGTGAACACGGCACGAGAAGATTTTCGTCGAAAAGCCCGTAGGCTTCGTCTCGGCCATGCGATCGTCAGAATCGTCCAAGAGTTCATGACAGGCGAGGGATACAAGTCTCTTGATTGGGATAGAAACCCAACCCGCGGTGGTGCTGTTGGAGTCATGGTGGCCGCCATGACTGGAGGGTTAACAAGGGACGTCAAATTCCTTGCAACAATGATCAGGTAAGTTCCGCCATCTCCTTGGTGGAGCGCCTTCACGCGACCTGATCTCCTCTGAAGGAAGCTTCGACAGGCGCAATTAGTGGCATTGATGCGATCGATCGCTCGGCATTTGGATGACCTCGGTGTGCCCTGGCACGAACAGGAACAAAAAGCTCGAAAAGATCTGCAAATCATCCTCTCCACCCTCGACTCGGACTCGGGAGATGACGAATTTGACGGCCAGATACCTGTCCGTATCAGTGATTGGTTCATCGATTATACATCGTACGAGCCGCTTCTTGTTATCACGTTTAGTAGCCTCATTGCTTTTAGCGATCTTTTGACTCCACTAACGGAGGCAGTATTGTGGGATGTGTGGTACACGGGAATGACACCGTTCCCGTCTGAGGCAAGTTCTCCCCAAAAATACTCTCCATTCCGACCTAACGACGTCCACAGTTGATCAATCCTTCAGTACGAGCTACCATTGTAGCGGGGCTTTTGAGACCTCTCGACTTCACTCGAACCTGGGACGACGTAGACGACCAAGAAGGCGAAGCGGACCTTACAAATCTCCCGGACATATCCATTCTGTTTCGACGATACCTCGATAGCGGGAAGATGATCAACATATATGATTGGTTCGAATCCTTCAAGGTTGTCTTGGAGTCCCAACGCGAGCAAGCGACTTCTCGGAAAGGAAAAGGGCGAGCCTCTAGGAACTCGTCGCCTCGTAAGAACAAAGGGAAACAACCAGCAAACAACGTAATTCAGGACGAGCAGAAGTGGGGCTTGCAAGTTCAAGCACGGTTTATGCGCGCATTCCACGAGTTGGACTATCTTGGGTTCATCAAGCATACAGGAAGAAGACCAGATCACGTTTTGCGCACGGTGTTTGACGTTGCTGATTCGACGATGTAATCGCCCTGTTACCGTCAATTTACGTCTTTTGTTCAAGGTGTTGACATCATATCATCATCTGAGGAGCAAGTGTGGGGTAATTTTTGAATTCAATTTTCGCTTTGATTAGCGTCGTTTTGAGTTTGGATTCGCGTTCCTTGGTACACAAGAGTACCCACCGCGCCAACCTCGGCTCCATTGCTTTTGCATCATTTCCTCATCTTTGCGCAAAGATGACGTGTGCTTTTCGGTGCCTTCCTAGAGGGGAGATTCCTGTCATGAATCAGAGGTATAAAAGCTCAACACCATCACAGAGGTTTTCCACAGTCAATCAAATCCTCAACAATTTGTTTTTGAATCCGCAATCAATATGTCTTGTAAGTGCCCAGTCTAACCATTTTTTCTTTTGTTGACCTTATCATTCTCAGCCGCCGATAAAAACCCCAACCGAGTCGCTGGTGGATTGAAGGCGACTATTCACAATCCAAACATGAGGGAAGAAACGAAGGATAACGCGGTCCACCGCCTTCAAGAGATGGGTGTGGAGGAAAATGAAAGTGAGTCGTCTTAGC
>CEMH01202411.1:7819-19718 GCA_001179725.1 Macrocystidia cucumis | reverse complement strand
CCCCCCCTTCAGTGGTGCCATTTTCTGTGCTGTGTCTTCGGAATATCCTATTTCTCGTTCGTCGCGTTGGCACAGCCTGTTTCATGAAATTTATCAATATTAACCAATAGGAGCGCATGATATCATTCCGAATGGGTACAATCTCGGCAGGTGAGCAACTTCGAGGCTCTCAGAAGACTATTTTCTATTTTTAAACTAATCATTCTATTTATGGCAACAGAGACTACCTCATCGGGAACATCACCCATTCAACCATCGATACCAGATCCCTTGTCAGCAACCAGACTTTTTCGGGAACGACGTCATATGCTGGGTATACCTACCAAACCGAAATTCAATACACGAGCGGGCTTTTGAAAAATAGCAGCGAGGGTGTGAATCACGCCTCAGATGTAGAACTGGATGGGTTCCCTGCGATTGACGGCTTGGTCGCGGTGTTGAAAGTAACAATATCAGATAGACCAAAATCTGCTGCGTGAGTTGTTTTCCTTCTTTTGACCCCATGCCGCAGCTGATTTGTTTGTAGGACGTCGTGGAGACTGAACAGACGGTTGGTAACGGTTCTGCCTTGGGACGCAACCTCGATTTGGGTCCTCGCGTCTGCTCTCACCACGATCGCCGTTTCGTTTCTTTGCTAAGTAGACGGGTGGTGCGCCATTCGCCCCCCTCCGACTCTTCCGGATACCTTTGGAGCATGGATTGGGTGATTGGCCACGTCACATCGTCACGCACTTTGTCGACTAAAACCTCGTCCTCTTTCCGCTTGGGGTGCTCGTTGTCCCTCCCCTCTTTTCGAGGGTGCACCCACGATCGGCGCCAAGTTGTCTTTCGAACGCGGACAAAGGATTCCGACCTCTGACTCAAAGTGCACTCAGCTCGGCTGCTTCACTCCTGCGCCTATGCGAGTCTGTAAATATTCAAGACTATTCACGCCTTCTGTGTACTATACCCCCTTCGTGTGCAGGGTATGACGGGGATGAGTTTTTAACGAGCACTGACAGTATCTATCGACGTCTTTCCGTTTTGTTTTTCTTTGATATTTTACGATGAGTTATGAGACTTGGTTTTGTATATATACCCTCCTTACTTCGCCTCTACTAGAATTTTTTTGAAGAGTTTGGGTTTTTAGACTAGGTTGAAATGGATGGAACAAGGATGTTTTTCTGTTTTGGTGTTGTGATATGTTTTTTTCCTTGGTACGGAAATCGGACCGGCTGTGTTCTTCCAAACGATTTGCATCATGATCGATGATCATGTCGGACTGCACCTTCGCACATGGCTTTGAAGACGTCTACTCCACAGCTTCACCCATTTAGAGGCTGTCTGGCTGCATTCTTGCAGCGGCTCTGCACCTGTAACCCAAGTTTCAGAGCAGCCTTCGCCAATGAAAAGCGAAGAACCACTCAAAGCCGCCTTCGCTTTCGTGGGACCACCTCTTCCCTAAAAATGGGTTCAGAGAAGCACGTTTGTGATTGGAAGACCCGAACTCACTCGGAACGAGCCACAAGGACAGCGAACCTCCTTCAAGTGGCAGGATTGACATACACACATGTGGCTTACTTGGGATGGAATTCGTTCTGCTGGCTTGTCTCCTGGTTCTGATTCTGGTTCTGGTCGACGGGTTTTGATACTTCACTACTATCTCCCTCTCTCTCCTTAGATTCCCTACATCTTGTCCTCCCCCGCCCCTCCCTAAGTCACGACCACGCTTTGTTAGTTTCCCTCTATCCTTTTCTTTTCCTGTTTTGTGGAAACGCTGTCTGTAAAGCTTTTTCTTTCTCGAAACGCCACGTATAACGACTATCATGATGACGATAACGACTCAAGCCATACCTTTTTCTCTACTCCTCTCAATGCTTTTGTCTTTTCCCCCAGGAGGACTCGCCTTCGCACAAGTGACTCGGACACCGCCGTCTCCTCTCAATGCTCCATCGGTCACGCAAAGGTGTACTTCTCCACCAGAGGGGTTCTTCTCCCCACCAAGTATGAACGGCTCGTGGTTGACGGTACGTCCTCCTCATTCAAAAAGCTCCAGGTAGTTTTTTTTGACGTTTTCGACCTCGACCGACGTGTTACAGGTAACCCCAGTTTCTACTCCTCAGAAACCACTTGGGGAACCGCTGAATTTGATTATAAGTGGTAATTCGGATGCGGAAATATTGGTGGAGGGGGTGGCTGGTGGATTGAAGACCTACTTCACGTATGTCAACAAGCTCGCGCCGTTGTTGTGTGCAAGATGCTTGCTTCTTTTCTCTCTCTCTCCAATGATTCTGACGTATGAGCGAACGGTCAGATCTCTTGGGTTCAGCGATGAATGTCTTGGCTTACACGCTGGCGATAGACAGAAAGCTAATCTTGGGGATGGAAATGGGTCTAGTGAGTCTTTTTTTTTTTGAATGTTGGAACTTCCCCTCCCACGCTCCGAAATGGTTTTCTGGATACTGCAACTGATTGCGGTATTTAGAGAACGAGACTGCTGTTATGCGCTGGAACTACGGTGAACCGGAGTTAGGCACTTGTAAGGAGTCGTTGATTGGAGGTAATCATTTTCGGTATTGGAAACAGAATGGGTTGACCGCTAACAGGTAAGAGACAGTGTTAGAGCATATATATATATGATTGCGCGTTGATTTTTTTGGTCTACCAGTGGAGCCGTATTCTGTGCTGTGTCTTATGAGTTTCCTCTCCCCCGTACGTTATCCGATCCTGCCTATGCTCAATTCCGCTTGGATCGTGTTGCTCACTCACTTCTCCCCCAGAACATCACGATATCGTACCGGATGGTTACAATCTAGGCCGGTATGTCCGAACCCTATAGACTGTTAGCATTTCTTCTCCAGTGCTGACCCCGCCCCCATTGTGTCCCTGCCCGTGCTCCACACTATATATCTACTATCATGGCCCTTTCTCCAGGGACTGGATTGTCGGGAACATCACCCAATCCCTTATCTCCGGCGCTTCAGCTTCCCAGAATCTCTCCGGAACCACCTCTTCTGCTGGGTTCACTTATCAGACTACGATTGGCTACCTTTCTACCGGACAGGTAGCAGAAGATCTCACGAAGGGCGTCAACCACGCCGAAACGGTCGCGGTGAATGGACGACCACCAATCGATGGGTTGGTCGCGGTGCTCACGGCGAAGATAGTCAAACGGCCCAATGGATCGCGTGATTCGTGAGTTGGGGTGCTTTTCGTGGCTCTTTGATCTGTCATCCTTACTGATCCCCTCCTTAAATTTTCATACCTTCAGGAGACCAAGCTTGGGTGTGCCCATGGGCGTTTTGATCTTCGTTGCGCTTTCGAGATACATTGCAGATGTATAAATTATTTTATTGGTTTGGTTTGGTTTGATTTCGGGTTGGAATTCGAATTTTGATGGCTTGCGATTGTTACATCTAGGGAGGTTGCGGATTCGGATATAATCTTATCGCCCTTTGTTTTGGACTTTTCTGCTGCGAGGGAAAGGAAGACTTGGCGCAGGGAGGTCACCGCAGCATCCGATAATGCAACGAGAATTCTGTTCCTATGTAATTAATCCTTATATAGTCATATATGTATGCCGTTCCATACCTTTTGGGTGATCTTGACCGACGACTGGTGGAAAAGCTTGTGGAAAAGTCAGTTGATACATAATGAAAACTGGGGGTCAGACTTCTCAGCTTGGTTTTCTCCGAGTTTCGTACAACACTCCATTCCACAACGCATTCTATCGATATCCGTACATTCCGCCTTAGGCCTCGTTTGCTGGATTCCTGAGAAGGTCCGCAGTAGCTCAAGATGGCAGACCAGGCCGTTTGAGTGCATTCTTCGGTTCCCGACTCCCGAGTGGCATAAAATTTTGTAACATCCTTGGCATTTTGCAAGGGGATCGTTCGCCAGGCCCTCTATCTCAGAGGAATCTTCTGATATCACATGAGGACGAATGAGGAAACGAATTATGCTACAGGGGTGGGTAGGCACCGGCAGCATTGGTCGCGGTGACATTGCAATTGGCAGGGTATTTGGTTTCGGAGGTTTCCGAGAGGCGAACATGCCGAGAAAGCTCGGTTGCTCCAGTCCGAACCTCTTGTGGACGTTCCATGATTGTATGCTCAGCGACGCTCCGAAACGTGGGGGTCTATCACCGGGATGAGAAAACCTCAGCAGAGTCTCGGCTATGGTGGTCAAGTGACCGACCAACAAAGGTATACATGTAGCATCCCTTGCATACATTGGCCATAATTGCCCGCCACCCTGGAAGGTTCTGCTTCCCGACATTTTGTCTCTGTCGACGGACCACCTCGCTATATCCATGTCTCTCCCCTCCACTTAATCCAAGACTTACTCCCTCTACCCAAGAGACCCTACTCACATCGTTGAGATCGCGTTCGATGGGCACATGAGCTGTTCTGCACCGAATTATGAACCTTTTTGTAAGGTCCAACAGGCATCGCCTTGCCTTTATGTGTATAGCACCGAGAATGCCCTTCACAACGATGATGGAGGAACCTGAACTTGGTCGATTCCCTCCGCAGGGTCCTCGAAACTGCATGAAAGGGATTCTAATCCGTGCGTCGCAGAGGGCATCGCTGCCCGCTTTCTGTGCATACTTAACCCTCTTTTGAATGGATTCGACTCTTCAATTTTTGCTTCTTGATTTCTCCCTTTTCTCTTGTTTCTCTTATTTACCTCTCTTCATCTCTTTTTTTTTTTTTCATATCCACGATGATGAACACTCGCGCAAACATCTTGGTTCCCTTTTTCATGTTCATGTCAACTGCTCTGACGTTCCCTGGTGAAGCCTCCGCTCGTGCGGCTCCTTCAATGGCAAAGAGAGCTACCCCCCCTGAGGGTTTCTTTCCTCCAGCAAGTTGGTTGGCGGTACGTCCTTTCCTCCCAGATATTGTCCCAGCCTTAGGAGACGAGGCTGGTATCTGGGGTTGGAATCGTCAATGCATCGTTCCGGATTTGACTTTTCAGCCCTTCATCTCCCAAATAGGCCTTTCCAGCCAATGCGTCGTTAGGAGAACCACTTAATGTTATTATCAGCGGACATTCGGACCAGGAAATTTTGGGGGACGCTGGGCTTAGAACCTATCTTGGGTATGCCCCCCCCCTAATCCTAGTTAAAACCTTGCTTACCTTTCACCCGCCCTTACCCCCCGACCCTCCGATACTAGATCGTTCAATTTTGGCGATGAATGTTTAGGCCTACACATCGGCGAGAAACAGAGGGCTGATCTTGGCGACGGAAACGGACTCAGTGAGTGGTCTTTAATACCCTGGCTCTCTTAAAGGTTATTGTAGCTCAATCTTCGCTGATAGAGGACGAATTGGCTGTCTTCCGCTACAATTTTGGCGACCCCAAACTCGGCACTTGCAAACAATCGTTAGTCGGGGGCAACCATGGACGGGCTTGGCGACAGAACGGTCCGAATGCCAACAGGTGCGTTTCGATACTGATGGTCACGACCTCTATGCTGACCACTTTGCTTTTCAGCGGTGCCATCTTTTTCGCCACCTCGGTTGAGTTCGACCTCACTCGTACGTTATCTGAGCTACCTTGTTGCGTTATGCTCGCGCTGCCTCTGAACTTCCATGCTTTTTACAACAGGGAACCACGATATCGTACAGGATGGTTATAATCTTGGCCGGTTCGTCCGAAAACATCTCTTTTCTTCTTTATTCTCTTTTCTGATGGGTTTCTTGTCTGGTGGTGTACGTTCACGTCGTCTTGACTTGACTTTCACTACTTCTCAGTAACGAAATCGTCGGCAATATCACCCACTCTCCCATTAACAGCATCGGGATGCAACCCCCACAAGAGTTCACAGGCACCACAACTTTTGCAGGATTCACATACGAGACCAAAATTCGCTACATTTCCACTGGGCAAACGCCAGAACAACTCATCAGGGGCATTAACCACGCTGACACGGTTGCAGTTGGCGGTCGACCACCAGTGGACGGTCTGGTCGCTGTTCTCACGCCGAAGATTGTCAAGCGCCCTACAGGTGGATCCCTTGGATTGTGAGTCGCGCTTTCATGTCGGGGTTGGTGAACAGCGATGCGACGCTGAGGACCTTTTCTTCAGACGACCAAGTTTGGGGTTCTCGTTGGGCTTTTCGCTAGTCTTCTTTGTTGCATACCTCGCGCACCTGTGAAGAGTTATTTCCTCGTCACCCTTTTCCTCCCTTTCTACTTATCATCTGATGATCTCTTCCTCTTTTTCTACTTACTTCCGGGCGGTCGGTCTTTCTGAGTCGTGTCTGCATACCTACATGTGCAATATCGATAATTTCGCTTTTTATTTATTTATTTGATTATCTATTCGCTCAGCGCTATTGATTGTGAGCTCAGAAAGGCCATTTTTATGACAAGGCACAAAAGCTGGCGACCCATTCGTCCTCACTTCTGTAGTCAGAATGTCCAGCGTTCGACCGGAATCCGAGCAGAGTCCCCATACCTGAAACGCAACTAATATGCCTGCGGAGGAGTGACTTGACGCGACGGTGCGAGTAGGAAGGTCAATCTGCCAGTGGTGGAGAGCACGGTGTGATGCCACCTTTTCTTATTCTTAACATCCTTATGCATGCGTGAGAGCCATGTTTGGTTGGTTGTTGCCTGGGAACACCACCACTAAGTAAGTATGGGACCATTGAAAAACATGTTTTCAGCGACCCTGCCCTCATACCGGTCAATGACTGGTTACCTGAGGGTCATGACCTGACCAGTCAGGTTCATTCTGGGCATGAGAAAACCCCTGCCTGAGTTGATGAAACGCGGACCGTGGTCACCGCTCGCTGAGGGGAATTTTCCGGTCGCGCATCCCCTATAAAACGGGACCCCTCAAATCCAATGTTAAGCACTTTTACATCCAACTCGCACACCGATGCGAGCATTGTTATTTCAGGCAAAGACTTCTGTGGCACCGCTGACGCTGGTCCTTGGTACGCTCTCTGTCTTCGCGCATGCTCCCTCTCCCACGTTCGGAGACGGTTTGAAGCGGGATAGAGTTTTAGCGGACGACCGTCCTCTGGAATTTTATCCTCCACCTGATAAAGATGGAGGTTTATGGTTGGCGGTAAGTTGTCGTTCCACAGCCGTGCACGACCTTTAACCTCCTCGAGCTGGCAGCTGGATACTGACGCGTCGTGTTGAACTTTTCATTCTTTAGATCGCTCCAGTTTCAACTTCTGATAACCAACTAGGGGAGCCCCTCAACATGATCATCTCTGGGCATTCCGACGCAGATATTCTGATAGAGGGGACAAAGGAAGGAGGGTTGAAGAATTACTTTGAGTGAGTCTTTTTCTGCACAAGTCTTGTGGAAGCCATGCACTAGCAAGTTTGCGCTAGATGCTGAGGTATGGTTATCAAATATTGATATCGATATTGGTAATTCTCAGATCGCTCGGGTTCGGTGAGGAGTGTTTTGGTCTACACATCGGCGATAGGCAAAAGGCAAATCTGGGAGATGGACTTGGACTCCGTCAGTTGTTTCCTTACCCTTTCCCTTACTGGGCCCTTGATAATCATGCTTAACTTTCATGTAGGGAACGAAACCGCCGTCTTGCGTTGGAACTACGGCGACCCAGTGCAGGGCACATGCAAAGAGTCGCTGATTGGAGGAAATCATCTTCGTTATTGGCGCCAAAATGGATCGGCAGCGAACAGGTACCACCACGAACCACTTTCCGTATTGACATCATTTAATCCTTTGTGATAATAGTCAGGCAGTATTTGCTGCGGTGTCTTATGAGTTTCCTCTTGAACGTGCGCTTCATCTACTTAGATGAAATGCCACCGTTTCGATTCTGATACCACCCTCATAGTCCATCATGATATTGTGCCAGATGGGTACAATCTCGGTCGGTACGTCTCGAAATCTCATCATTACCGCCGATTCCCTTCTCACCACTCCGTTGTTCGCTTTGACGCGCATTACATCCACGCGCTTGGGCTATATCTCACCTTTTCAGGGACTTGCTGGTTGGCAACATCACTGGCACCCCCGTCGTCGCCCCGACGATCCGCGCCCCCGAACTATTGACAGGCCAAACCTCTTCCAAGGGTTACACATACAACACCACGATACGTTATGTTTTCACCAGGCAAACACCACAAGAACGTACCAACGGCGTCAACCACGCTGATACAGTCTCTGTCAACGGACAGCCACCCGTTGATGGTTATTACGCTGTTTTGACCGCAAGCATCATCTCGCGCCCACCTTCCAGTTCAGTCATTTCATCTACGAGTTTCACTCCTTCCACATCTACCACTTCGGAAACCCCATCATCGTGAGTGCATTTTGACGCCTTTCGAGGCTTGTCTTAGCTGGTGCTGCCCTTCGAACAATGTCTGACTGGGTCATATTCAGGACGTTACCGGGCAATGCGCAGCCCAAACAAGCGTTGCAATTCGGTGCTACTTTCCTGGTCATTCTCGTGGCATGCCTGGTATCCACCTGACGGTGTGCACTATTATACTACCCTAGTGCCGTTTGGGGTTGTTCGCCCATGTATGCTCATCCAGAACCGCTACCGCTTGAACAGCCACATCTCACTACTTGACATCCACTTCGGGTCGTAAAGCACTTGGGGCTTCAACTATGTCGTACTTTAGCTGCTGGCGGGCTGTCTAAGCATACATCCGTCGAAAAGCTGAACAACTTTTAAAAAAGACTATAAAACAGGCTTCGTGCTGTGACCGATCGCGTTAAAGTCTTATCTACGATGTCGCTCCAAGAACAGATCCCAAGCTAGTCTCCACCGATAGGGTCAAGCCGACCTTGTCATACAACAACAAACCATGTGTGTGCGCTTGCTCACCGATCCCTGAGAAAGACTGGTCGGTTTCTTTTGTGTTTTGCCATCCAGCAGATTGTGACAAGGGCCATTGGAAGTTCCAGGACGGTGCTGGGTTGGGGATCAAAGTCTTTGTCTACTGCGAGATGAATCAGTAAGTCTTCCTTCTTCTGTGTTGGCATCGTCCTTGTCCTCGTCCTTAGAATTGTCACCACCATTTCCTCCATCGTCGACCTTGTCCTCAGGATCGTCACCACCATTTCCTTCATCATCGTCATCGTCGTCCCCATCAGGACCGGGTTTGTAAGGGGGATAATAGGACGGGTCAGATGGTGCATTGTCAGGAACATATCCAGACCAAGCTAGGAACACAGCAAGGACTGTGCGGATGATAGGATTTGTCTCTGCCAGGGCTTCGAAGTGGGCAATTGGCATGTTCAACAACTGGGATCCTGCTGAAACAATGACAAATTTTGGGTGGATGTGGCTGACAAGTGGGGGGAGAGTGGCGAAAGGGAATAAATGAGTCGTAAAGTGACTAGGCTGGAGTGGCATCGTTGTGTCGTTCTGGTGAATCAACGGGATTTCGCTCAAGTCATGAAGAGGGAGGAGGCGGTATTGAAAGTCATTTTTGTCCTTCAGGATGTCAGCCTCAAGTTGTGACTTGGGATTTTACCTTGTTGAACTTACTGGAATGACTGGGAATGACGCTCTTTGTGCCCGCAGTGGATCTGTTGCCAGGGCATCGTAGTAGATCTTTACAATGCGTCCTTCTGGTACCAATATCCACTTGCCGGCATCATACATGCGACGAACCGAGCTACCAACTATCCAGATACATCAGAAACAGAGGATGATTATAATCGAGGTGTAGATGCAGGACATACTAGGGAATATGTTCCGACATGTTTCAAGGTTCAATGTGTTCTTTTGCATCCCCCAGTACCACTCCAGTGAATCAAGCTGTGCATGGGGGTGGTGAGGCAGCGGTGAGCCAAATCAAAGTAGAGGCGCATACCAAAGCATGTTTTCTCCAGAACCTTTGGGGGACAACATGACAATACTCGATGCTGCGTTTGGGAGAGGAGTTCTCGACGAGACAGCGGCCTCCATTGGGATCAACCGCCAGAACGCGTAATACAAGAGATTTACGTCTTTCATTCTCGATACGGGATCCTGGCGTGGATTGGAACTGGTCGAAGTTTTGCATGAGAAAGATGGTCGTGGTTCAAGCTCGCCACTTGGATCTGCCAAAATATGCGCTGACTAAGCCACGCCAAGGTGAAGACGCTGTTTCCGAATGCTGCTTCTCCTCCATTCTACGACGTAGCGTTTGTACCGGAGCTGGGGAGTACGCTTTACCAGCGTCAAACTGAACATGTGGAGTAATGCTCCAAGAGCGAGAACGGGGAAGTGGACAAGGAACCCTGGGCGTGAAAGTGACGAGAAGAGCCCTGATGGGACAGTCGACAATAACATCCAGGTGGTCGCGCGCGTATCACATTTGTGGAATATTCATCGTGTACTCTGACGATCGATGTTCTGTAACTAGATTTCATTTCTCGGAATGTTAAGTTACCTTGAACGTGCGCTTAATTTACTTCGATGAAATGACTCCGCGTCAATTCTGATAGCCATGATGATATCGTATCAGATGGGTACAATCTCGGTCGCTCCATTTCGAAATATCTTTACCACCGATTCCCTTTTTCACTGCTCGCTTGGACGCTTGGACGCGCCTTGGGTCCACGCGCTGTCAACTTGGAATTGTTCACTCATGTATGCACGCCTAGAATATGTACCGTGCAAATGGCTACATCTCGCCACTTGACGTCCACTTCGGATCGTAAAGAACCTGGGACTTCAAATACGTCGTATTTCAGTCGCTGGCGGGCTGGCTAAGCACAAATCCCTCGAAAGGCTGAACACCTTTCCAAAAAAAGACCACGAATCACGGACTTCGTGCTGTGACCGATCGCGTCAAAGTCACATCTACGATGTCGCTCCATGAACAAACCTCAAGCTCGTCATTAAAACTACAAACCGTCTAGCACGGTTGCAAATCCCGCGAGCTTCATTTTTACGCCGATCTCGAAGAGATAATCGAGGCACTGTTGAATCATTAGCTTGATATCCCGATTCTGTCCAGTTCCCCCCGCTTTAGGACTCGAAACCGACTTACCTCCGTTTGGGTTTTTGCCTTTTCCCAGTCGGACCCTTTCAAGAAAGAGAAAATTTGATTTCAGCATCAACCAAGGAAGTTGAGAGTGAGAAAAACAATTGACCCCAGACATAGACACCGTGTCGGCGGACTAAAACGCCTGCAGCGTCAGGGTAATCAATCATGGCTTGTGCCATGCTATCTTTCAGATCCTCTTCGTTCGGTGTGTTCTCGATGATGGGGATCACCAAAGTGTCGAGGTACGATAAGGCGCGCCCCGTCCCAGCAATTCGAACGCCTTTGATCATCTGATAGGGGGGTGATGGATAGAATATTAGAGTACAACTTCAGACAGATTTTGATACCACGTACTTCCTGTGAAAGCGAACCATCAGTGGTGACTTCAACAACACCAACAAGGTAAGACGAAAAAGAGGGAGATCAAAACCTGATGAGAAATTTGGAAAACGGGTCCAGACCAGAGGAGAGTCGCCATCACGGCATGCTGCGAATGGGTGTGAATGCAACTTCCTGCATCTCGAAGATCGAACGAGTTCCAGAACAAAGGTGTACAAGCCGACTCCTTGAGATTAGATGCTGGCCTCCGCAGGAACACACGATCGGTGTGAGGAGAGGGTTGTTGTGGTTGTGGGAACGGAAGGACAAAGATGTGAGAGGGCTGGATGCGTTCTTTTTGCACTCCGGAAGGCGCGATGTAGACTTTATCGCTGTTGCATGCCAGCGAATCCCGTCAGACCAACCATTTGGCCGATCAAAATTTGATCTCACCCTGTTCGTATACAGATCCCACCTCCGGTTCCTGTAACCCACCCAAGCTAAAGGAAAAATCCAGAATTCATTACACCATGCCTGTCACCTTTCCCCTCCGCTCAGTCATACCTTGTAAAATGATTCACAGAGAGCGGGAATCAAATTTGCAGGCTAAACA
>CEMH01202409.1:0-11358 GCA_001179725.1 Macrocystidia cucumis | reverse complement strand
ACCGCCACCCCAGGAATTCGGAAGCCTGAGGGTATCTCTCGCGAGCTCTATTCCTTAATTGGTCCCTCTGCACCTTCACTAGCCGCTCAGTTAGCCAAACCACGCTTGAAACAGAAACCAAACCTAGGAGGGGGGAACAAAGTTAAATGGTATGGACCTTCCCTTATTTTCCTCTACTTTTCTCTCTAAAAATCGCCCTCAGGGAGTTTCGACCATTCACAAACAATGCACGAAGTGATCAGCTAGAACTTCGACATTGGGTGAAAGCCTCAACAGATCCTAACGCTCGTGCGTGTCATCTCTGCCATGGCGCCCTTTTCCCACTCTCATCTACCACTCAGCCTATCCCTTCGCAAAATACAACGTCCAGAGCGTCGCGTACACATATTCCCAAGATGAATACACCAAGTTCCTAGAAGGTGTCGTCCCTTTTTATTCCCTTGCGAGAATGAACACTTTTACTCAACGCCCTTTTGGAGAAAGATAAGGAGTGGTCTAAAGAGGAAACGGATTACCTATTCAAGGTTGTTCAAGAGTTCGACACTCGGTGGTACATTATACACGACCGATACGAATATCCCGGAGGCGCCCCTCGAACATTGGAAGTATGTCTGGTTCATACTTCCCCTCTATCGATGCTTAATGGCCTTGAAGGACCTTAAAGATCGATACTACAGTGTTTGTCGGAAACTTGTACGAAACCGGTCGTGGGCAGGGGACGAAGCAAGCAAGGCCCAATTGATCTCAAGCTTCCAATTCGATAAAGGTAGAATTCAGCAGCGGATTTTGAACAGTGCTGACCCTATTCTTCGTATCAGATCGTGAGCTTACTCGCAAGAAATACCTCGTTAGTCTAGAGAATCGGACACCAGAACAAGTCGTAGAGGAAGAAGCGTTGTACATCGAAATCAAGAGGCTGGAGCAAACAGAAAGGCGCTTTAAGCGAGATCGGGAAGACCTTCTGCGGACGTTGGCTGGCATGGATTCAGGACTTCCTGATATTGTGGAGAGCGATGCTTTGATGTCGTTAACCATTGACGTCAAGAAAAAGAAAAAAGGAGGGAATGGAAACGCTATGGATATCGACAGCCCCTCTACGCCTCTCACGTCTGTCAGCACCCCAATCGTGAAGCGTCCACAAACCGTAAAAAGCACTGCATATGGTTAGTCCGTATTCTTTCGGCCTTCCTCGTGGAGTCCTCAAATCTTCGTTTGCAGACGCGCTACATTGTATCGTTCGCACTGACGCCGCAGCGGCCACCCCCGCGACGAAAGCGGCTCATCAGCAGGCATATCTTCGTTCCTTCAAGCTGCCTGTACCAAAAGCAGCGATTGCTCCCAAGATCACGCAAACCCTTGCGGAGCTTGGAATTTCTCACAGCAGACTGGTCATGCCAACCCGTGACAACTGTGCGCAATTGGAGTCTCTTCTCGAAGCTACGACGGCTCTTGTGGAGACGAAGCGGATAGTGGATAAGGTTGACTTTGATATTCAGGTGTTGAAATCACGGCTTGGGATGAGGGAGAGCCGAAGTGCCGAGGATTCGAGTACCAACGCGAATGGAAATGCAATGGAAGTTGATGAAGCGGAAGGGGATGGCGAGGAGGTGGAAGGAGAAGCGGAGGGAGAAGATGGGAGGGCGCAGAGTGTGCTGAGTACGAAGAGCAGGAAGCATGTAAGTCTTCGGATCTCGTTCAGAAGGGTTGGAATGGGCATTGATTCTTAACAACCCTTGTAGGCTCGGCGGTCGATGTCCATCTCTTCTGTAGATACGTCCGCGACAGGTTCGGCGAGGATGAAGAGACAGAAACGTAGTTGAATCGTACATTCATTGGTCCCATAGAATTTACTGCTACTTGTTAATGCATGTACATGACGGAGTAAGAATAATTAAGCGTGTGGGCCAGATGAGCGAGACAACTAGTATTTGAGTGTCCCAGAACTTCAAGAAGGGCGAGGGTTGCTATGATTCAGTGAACCGTAAAACAAAATTGACGATGATAGCGACTGGAAACAAGCCATTTGAGTCGTACATGGGCGGTAGAGGCTCGAGACTTACCGAGGAGAGCAACACATAACACCGTCTTATGAGGTTGAATTAGAATCAGAAGGGCAGCGTTGACCGCGTAGAGAGGCAGTTACTCACAGGTCCTAGTCGGTCATCGTATGGACCACGACCTCCACGGCGTATTGATGCAGCCCGCCAATGATATGTATAAAGAGCATAGACCATGATTGCCATCGCTATTGTAGGGAAGAGAAATGAGCGATGACGTTTTGACCAGCAGCACCTTCTCCGAATGACGGAATAAGCACTGACCGACGGCGGAGAACATGGCTGCGCTTATTTTGCCAACCTAACCAGATTGTTTAGCAGTGAGAATAGAGTGTGGAAGGAAAATCCGCAAATTGGTTCACCTTGTCACCGAAATTGAGCAAGCCAACTGCGAGACCGCCGAGGACGACGGTAAAGTGCAACCATGAAAGGAAGGTGCGCTCGTTTGCAAAAGACACTTTTGGTTCTACGCGGACTGGGAGGGCGATGCGCTTTGAAGCTGTTCGTTGAAGGAGTGGCTGGGTCGACATTGTGTTGTGGAAGGGGAGAGGGAGGGAGCAAAGAGGTTGGGAATGAGAAGAGATAACTGTCCAGGTTCAGAGTCTGTTCTAATTCGGGAAAGGCCTACTTCTTATGGAAATTATAGGGTCTCCACGCACGTTCGTCGCTTCCGCCGGAAAATATTTACTGCAACTCCAGGGATTCATACAGCTCACTTATGGGTTTGACCTCACATCGTACATATGTAACGAACCATCGAATAATCTGATTCTAAATTGTCCTTGAACAGTTGAAAATCAATTGACATATGCCAGCACTCATTATTGCATATAAATACTCTCAGCCTTTGATCCCTTGTCGCAATCAAGGAATTCTTCGGACGAAAAACCGTGGTAACATTGCTCAAAACATGAAAGAAGAAAACCACCAAAACACGATTATAATTAGCCAGTACGCAACATTCTTAGCCTATCAGGATGGATGTTCGGTCCGCTGGTTCCTGATTGTGAGCCATCTCCTGTTGGAGGTGATGCTTGCGATGGTGGCGGTGCGCCATTGGGTGCAAAGTTCGGTGCGTTTGGTCCGCCCATGGGATTTGGTGGGAAAGGAGGGAGCATAGCACCAGGAGGACCACCGCCCGGGGGGAAAGGGGGAAGATCTGTTGTACGAAATCAGCATATTGAAATTGAAAGAATGTCGCGAGGAGCGTACTATTTGGGAAGCCACCTGGGGGACCCATTCCTGATGGTGGCATCCCACCATTAGGGGGGAAGGGAGGACCTCCTGGAGGACCCATCATAGGAGGAAAACCGGGACCAGGTGGGAAAGGTGGACGGGCTAGAATGTTCTGGGTGAGGGTTGGATGAAGCAAGAAGAGAGAATAACTCACGACCTCCAAACCCTGGGGGAGGCATAGGGCCTCCAAAGCCCATCGGCGGGGCACCAAATCCAGGAGGTGGCCCCCCGAGGTGTTGAGGGCCAAATCCGAATCCGCCGGGTGGGGGACCACCACTCGATTCATATGCCGACGTGATTTGATCAATGATGCTTTGCGCCTTGTCATGTCCGAGGGCTAGATTTTTTGTGAGTAACATGAAACAGTAAAGGGTTGAAATCAACCTACAGGCATAGTAGTCCCTAACGTTTGAAAGATGATTTCTGCCGCTGTTGTGGGCTTTTCGAACTAAAGACGCATGAGCATATGGGATAAAGAACGTCGATGAGTGCTCACCTGAGGCAGAGTCGTGTGTCAAGAATACATCACAATAGTCACAGTAGTGTTTCTATAGAACGATAAGCAAGGAATTCAAGTGAAATGAGGGAGCACTTACGGGCATGATGGTCAAGTCGTCGAAGTTGTAATGAAAGAAGCGTGAGACCGTCGGAGAATGAAAATGTGATGACAAATACTGTGAGGGTGATCACTGGTGAAGGACTCTCCGACACTTGAAAAGCTTTGGGAATGGACTCTTCAGCATCAGGCATTCAGGAGCCTTTTGATCTCATTAGACTTTCTCTCAGCGAGCGTGTCTTTGTAAAATTGAGGGGCGATCGCCAACTTACTGGAATATTGCACGTCAGTCGCGCCCCATCCATCTGTTTACGCGTGCTCATTCTGACTGCCTCTAGGCATACGATGGACACATGAACCTTATCCTCAGCGACGTCGAGGAGACCATCATACTTGTCGATGTTGAAGGGGTGACTGATGGCCAGCCAACTCTGAATGTAGGATGTGCCTTAGTTTTGTGAGCCCAATGAAACTTATTATCGCTCCCAAGGTCGCCAAACGAAAAATGGATATGCTGTTTGTAAGGGGTGATGGTGTGATCCTGGTATGTTACGCTAGATTCTGCGTATGGCAGTTCATGAATATCATGATTTAGGTGTCGCCTCCCTCGCGAACGTGAGATCCACAACATATTTCCCCTCTGATTACCTGCCAATCCAGTTATTACCCTGGTGGCTACCTGTTGATGTATCATTGTCCTTCCAAAGAGCCATTGGGGGGCATGCGTTGTTGAGCAAATATTGATTGATGCACAGTATCTGTCAAGCGCAAATTGCTCAGTCCAGAATCAGGGTATGGTATGCGTCTGATCGAGACCTCGGGCGGACGTTGAACGTTCGTCGACAGGAATAGAAAAATCCTCCTGTAACGGGTCCTCCGCCCCGTTAACGATCATCCAGGGTGTGCTTGCGCCTGGTTGCGGGGGAGGTGTATCTCGTGAAACTGATTCCGGCAGTGGTCTCGGAGGACGAATGTTATTTGACTGCGGAGGAATCGCACCAGCTGGCCATGTTCCGTCACGTCGCCAGGCAGCGTAGACGATTTTAACCTGAAAGTAGTGTGAGCGAATAAGCGGGTGGAAGTTTTTTTGAATTGGCACAAACACTGACGAGGATGTTAAGAGGAATTCTACGTCTGAGAGTGGCACCCGAGGAAAGGCCTTTCCAAGTCCTTTCTATTCCATTATTCCACATTTGATCGCTCTCCAGAGCACCAGGGGTGTTGAGAGCATATCTTAGCCTATCGATCGAAGGAGCTGGTTCGGTATCTGTAGGAGGTGGCGATGGAGGTGGTGTCAGCCACAAAGATCTCCTTGCAGCATAGTAATCTGGACCGGGCGGAGGTAGAGGAGTGAGTTGTAGTCGTTGTTCGAAAGAAAGAAAAGGAGGATCGTTGTGTTCGTGTTCTGCTGGTAACATTTGAAGTGAAGGGTATTACGAGCATGTACTTTGGTTTACAGTACTGAGAGGGGATATGTTACAATTATCTCCGAGCTAGCGTTGTTGTCCTCGTCCACCTCCTCTTCTTGTGCACGTGTCTGTTCTCAACTTCATTCAAGGCCACAACCTGCCCTCTTCCTCCTTCAACCACAACCATCATGTATAACCACAACAACACTTCAAATACTTCTCTTTCAGACGACAACGACGACGACGATCTCTCCCACTCCGTCTTTTACCCTTCTCTTGATAATCACCCTCTCACACTCCCCTCAGCTCAATGGTCAAAACATCGTCCTCCTCTTCCCCAATCAAACTCCATCTCAAAACGCTCTCCAATGTCAGAACTTCCTCCAGAAGTCCTTATCCATATTCTCAAACATGTCCATTCACCACGAGATCTCTTCAATATTCTCCGCGTTTCCCGTACCTGGTCCGAGTGTGCAGTCGAACTCCTTTGGCATAAACCTGCCTTTCCCAGGTTTTCCACTTTGGAAAAAATGGCCAGGTTACTCGCAGCCCCGGAAAAAACCTTCACCTATGGTCGTTTCATTCGCAGGCTTAATTTCCTCACCCTTGGCAACGATCTCAAAGACGACATTCTCTCCATATTTTCCCAATGCATCCGCCTCGAACGCCTTACTCTCGTCAATTGTGAACATCTTTCCGCGGATTCACTTGCCACAAACCTCCCTTGCTTTCCAAATCTAGTCGCCATCGACCTCACCGGTGTCGTCAACGTGACAAGCGAAGCAATAGTTGGGTTGGCCAATTCAGCACAGCGATTACAAGGCATCAACTTGGCCAACTGCTCACAAGTTACCGATTCAGGCATCATGGCTCTGGCCGAAAATTGCCCACTTCTCCGGAGGGTCAAGTTGAGTTGCTTGGTGTTGATCACGGACGAGCCAATATCCGCCCTCGCCAAACTTTGTCCCTTGTTACTAGAAATCGACCTCAACCATTGCGAGCTCATCACCGACCGTTCTATTCGTGATATTTGGAAATATTCCATGCATATGCGCGAGATGCGTCTTTCGCATTGCACGGAACTCACCGACGCTGCCTTTCCGGCTCCCATCCGCCCTGAAACAGCTGCTCCTGTCAATGCTCCTGACCCATTCCCTTCGTCTCAGTCAAAGGAGCTGGACGAACTTCCTCCCCTCATCTTGTCACGTTCATTCGACCACCTGCGAATGTTGGACCTTACCGCGTGCTCCAATATCACAGATGACGCCGTTGAAGGCATCATTTCACATGCCCCCAAGATCCGTAATCTTGTCCTGTCCAAATGTGGCCGCTTGACAGACAAATCGGTCGAGAATATCTGCCGTCTTGGAAGGCACCTCCACTATCTGCATCTTGGACATGCTGCCAAGATAACGGATCGTTCCGTCCGCACACTAGCCCGGTCCTGCACTCGTATTCGATATATAGATTTTGCCAGTGAGTACCTCAGAAATTAGTTTGACATGTCTCTCACTAATGTATGGCCAAAGATTGCGTTCTTCTCACAGACATGTCCGTGTTCGAGCTTTCTTCCTTGCCGAAACTTCGCCGAGTGGGTCTCGTTCGAGTGAACAACTTGACAGACGAAGCCATTTACGCACTTGCCGAACGGCACGCGACCTTGGAACGAATCCATTTATCATATTGTGACCAAATCTCCGTCATGGCCATCCATTTCTTGTTGCAGAAACTACACAAATTGACGCATCTCAGCCTTACTGGCATTCCCTCTTTCCGGCAGCCGGAGTTGCAACAATTCTGTCGGGAGCCACCCAGGGTAAGTCCACCTGTTGGTGGTTGGTCAAACAATTACTGATTACACTCCAGGACTTTAACACAGCCCATCAACTTTCGTTCTGTGTTTATTCAGGCAAAGGTGTCTCTCAGCTACGCGCATTCTTGACCGAGCTGTTTGATCACATTACCGAAATGAACGGAACCGATGATACCGAGTACGAGGAGGACGAATTTGACCCAGAGGCGTACCAAGAGGATGACACTCCAGACCCAGAGACCGCCAACGAAGCCGAAGAAATCGAAGAAATCGAAGAATACATTGCTCGACGAAACTTTTTCAACTCATCTAATATCACGCAAGAAAGAGGTTCTCGTCATCACGCACCATCTTCAAACCCCCCACAAGCCCACGAATTCGTCTTTCAGCGTGAACGCCCAATGCGGGCTGCCACGATTCCCCCAAGCGATTTGAGTGACGGGCCTAGCACATCGCATTTGTCCGCATCAGCGAATGTGCACGGTGCGACGAGTCGATTGAACGCCCAAATTCTGGCGGCTACCCCTGTTGCGTCACCATCTCGTCGCCATCGCGCACAGATTGCCGCGCTTCGTGGTCCTGGTGACACTTTCCCCATCATCGAGACGTCCAACTCCCCTCCGCCCGCAGATACCGCATCAGCGCGAAGCTCAGGCACCAACTTTTCAAATGGTGCTGGGTTCTTCCGTGCCTATCATGACCCGGTGGTCCCTTCCGCTATACTAGCTAGGAGCAGTGGTACAAGGACTCCCGACCTCAACTTTGCAGAAATTGGTCATGGACGTGGGACTCAAAATAGTCACACGAGTCCTTTGCCGACGATTCAAACTCCAAGACGAGGGACGGAAACGATATCCTGGCGTCGACAACCTCTAGTTGAAAACGATACACGGAGTTCTGCTGGTGGAGGCCCGTCAGTGGAGACAACCCCAACCCATACAGACAGACTGCCGTTGATTGTTGAGTCTCCAGCGACCATTCCCGTCCCACTCGCCCGACGGGAACAAGGGCCGAGCATTGCCTGGCCTTATAGAGAAACACCAACTCCCATTCAGTCAGAAGGGACGATAAGTGGGGAACACGACATCCGCGACGCAACTCGGTCCAATTTGGGTGCAGAAGCACGAGGCCGGAGCGTGAAGCGAAGTCTACGCGATACCTTGAATGTGGCGGAGCATTACGCCAACTCGTTGTTTTTTGGAAGGAACAACCCACAAGATGAAAGCCATTGGGCGGCTTCTGGGGATAGGAACCTCAGAAACGTGGGTGGAAGCTCGAATGTTGACGGCTCGAGTGGAAGTGGATCAGCGACGATGAGAGGATACTTGTAGTGGTGGACAACATAGAAAATAATGGTATTGGAGAGGTGTATCGTCGCGAAATTGGACAGTTTGTTTTTCATAGTTGCTCAGAATATTACAGTCTTGTTGTGCAGTTAATAGTGACCCGGCGACGGCGGAGACGACCGTTTACAGTGGACGACCATGTCGCTTGATGTTGTTATCACGTGTCTGCGGATGTCGGATAGACGAGTTGGCGCTAGGCGCGGTGATTTCGGGGACAAAAATATGCGAACCGGGGTCATGATATTTCTTAGCTGAATGGAAAGAGACATCCCCTTCCACCGATCTTGGAATGCTTTTCCTCCCATCCATTCGCGGGCATGCCGTCGGCGCAACCACTTTCCTCTTTCCTGCACGAAATCCACAAATCGTTGGCTCCGTGAAGCGAAAGAACGCCAAAACGGGTGAATTGGAACCGGCACTCTGCTTGGAAGAGGTCGCCTTCACTGCATACTACCCAGCGGACCTCACCAATATCAATGTCAACCAAGGCGTTGATTGGATGCTTCGGTACGCTTCCCTTGTCTCGTATGTGGCCGCCCAAGACGTGCATATTGATCACCCACCTCTATACAGTCCCCTGAATGAGACTTTACGTGGTTTTGTGACCTTTGCGGGATTTTCACCTTGGTTGCTCTGGCCAGTTGTTTATCTCTTTGGTTCACTTCTCAAAGTATGGCTCTCGCCTTTATTTCATGTATGGTTTCTGGTTATCTGATTTTTGCATCCTTCTTAGATGCCGGCATACCCAAATGCTCCACTGCTCAACCCTGCGTCTGAAGCGTCAAAGCGTCATTTGGCATCCGAAAATGGACAGTGGCCTTTGGTGATCTTCTCGCATGGCCTTGGAGGGAGTCGAAATGCCTACAGGTACGTCAATTTTATCTTTTCTTCTTCCGAAAATTCACTAAATTTTTTGGGGGGTTTTTTTGAATTTGAATTTGTCAGTCAATTATGCATGCGTCTTGCCGCGTCGGGCAGGGTCGTTCTTGCATTGGAACATCGGGACGGAACAGGACATGCCTGCGTGCCGCGAACGCAACTTCCAGATGGGACCACCGCGCCGAAGCCTGTGGTGTATCTTCCAGAACGTGACGCATTGTAACAAACCATCTTTGTTGTATTGTTCTCCGTGATGTGAACGCTCACCATTCTTCACTTTGACAGATGGGATGACGAACAGATGGCACCACCGGAAACTCGTGGCCCGTTACCTCTGCGGACTGAGCAGCTAGAATTTCGGAGGCACGAAGTTCACATCGCCTACCAGGCTTTCTGCGACCTTGTTAATGGCAAGCACGAGTCCTTGATCGAGACTGTGGAGCATGCCATGCCCTTTGACAGGTCGAGTTGGACCTCTTCGGGGACTGCTTCTGGAAAGACGCCGGTTAGGATTGACCAGAATGTCAGTCTTGCTGGTCATTCCTTTGGCGGTTGTACATTGGTACGTGCTCTCCTGGGTTTTCTTCAATTTGCGTGTTGACCAGAAAGCAAGTTGTCTCTCCTCTCAACCCCGGCATCCGATGGATATCTGCCCATACCTGTGGATCGCGTGTTGGTCCTTGATCCTTGGCTTGAGCCTCTTTCGACGCCACAACCCCCCTCAGTAGAAGATCCTCCATCAGCGGCCGATGATGTCACTGGCGCCGTTAACGTGGAAAAAGTTGCTGAAAGCTCGCCACATTGCGGATACATCACCCCTGCGCCTGAAATGATGGTCATCAATTCGGAGGCATTCACGAAATGGGCAGACCATTTCTCCAGATTGGAGGATATGGTGAAATCGTGGAAAGGCCCCAATGCGAGGTTGATCACGTTGGGTGCGTTTTGATATCTTATGCTAGACGGGGGTGATGTGATGCTGATGAATTTCTCCCTTTCCATCAGTTGGTTCGCAACATATATCGTTTTCCGATTTCCCTCTGTTGCCGCTTGTTAGAAAACAGGCTGCGACGGTGTTCATGGATATCATTGGCAAGCTTTCTGTGGCTTTCTTTGATGGTACCACTGAAGATTGCCTCGGAGAGCTGTCTACCCGGGAATTGGAGTACGAAGTTATAGGTACGCGACCAGATGGGAAGCCGAAAAGGAAGATTGTTGGAGAAGTCGGAGATGTTGTTGTATCTCAATAGAAGGAATCTAGATCAATTATATTCAGTTTTGGAAGACACCCTAATACACCGTAGATGTTGGCATATTCACGGGACTCTTTATCCCCATTTTGCAGAGTGCATCATCGTCGCTGAAACCAGCGATCAAGAATTTAGGTGTTAGTGTTTTTGACGCCGTTTGTTTGAGTAAGCTAACGGCCAAACAAGCAGTCAAGGAATTTAAAATTTATAACCAAACCTCCAACCCCAGTCTACAGTGCGCGATGAATGTGCGTCCAGTGCGGGTAAGTCATATTTGTTATTTCTTCAAAATCCGATTAGTCTTGATATCTCAAGTGTAGGTGAATGACCTCTTGGGTATGCAAGCTTGCAACTTGCAAAACCTACCTGAAAATTATACCATGAGGTACTGTACGTTGCAGCACAACCGCACCATCACCCTCCAACTTGTGCACCGCCACTTTCCTCGACGAGTTTGACTGATTCTTTTTCTTTGGCTGCTACATATAGATTTGTACCATGCTATGACTTGGCCTTCCCTCTCGTACGTTGCTGAAGACCACAAGGGACGCATCGTGGGCTACATCCTCGCTAAAATGTCAGTTCGTTCCCCACACCAAAAATAAATAAATAATACAAATCGGTGGCCATTCTAATCATGATCCTTACCTATCATCTTCGTATCGTGTTTCATTCCACACAGGGAGGAAGATAGTTCCGAGGGTGAAGAAGCGCACGGTCACGTCACTTCGATATCCGTTCTGAGGTCATATCGTCGACTCGGGCTCGCCAAAAAGCTCATGGTCCAGTCTCGTAAGTCCTTCCAATCCACG